>CATIWR010188685.1:0-29732 GCA_949677035.1 Omphalea diandra
ATAGAGAGGGAACCAAACCTACCGTAAAGGTCGGTAACAACAAAAGGTGAGTAGAAACCATAATTGAATTCAATGTGTGTGTATGATAATTTTATAATTTGATTATGTGCTATTACATGTATATATGATTGAATTGTTACATGTTACATGAAAATTTAAGTCAAGTGAGAATGATTGAATTGTTACATGTTACATGGGTATAATATGATTATGTTCTATTACATATATATATGATTGAATTGTTACATGTTACATGGGAATACAGGCCAAGTGAGAATCAAATGCTCTTAACGATTGCTTGATATATCATTTGTGAATAAGCACTTGTATATAGAACTAAAAAGGCATTGTGACTGACTTGTCAAACACTTACAAATCACAGGAAGATGGACCAACAGGTCCCAAATCATATGTTAAAAGAATTATAGGAAGATGGACCAATAGGTCCCAAATCATATGTCAAATGAATTATAGGAAGATGGACCAATAGGTCCCAAATCATATGTTACATGAATCACATGAATATCCCGGGAGCAATGTTTGCCTTACTCAGTCACGACAAAAACAAAGCTATTGCATTTGCACTTGCATAGTTAATTATTATACTTGCAATGTATCTTGATGATATTTGATTATGGATTATGCCATGAGAATTTGATTATTGTTTTTATTCACTAAGTCACGACTCACCAAATTGCAAAATTTTTTTCAGATACTGAAGAATAGGAATTGGACACTTTGGTGCTTTCAGTTTTACATTAAGACATATGGACCAAAGGTCGTCAGCTTAATCTAAACTCTCTCTCTCTTTATGTCATATACATATATGTACATCAAATAAATGTTTGATTGTGTGTGTAGGATGGATAAAACCTTTATGCCTATGTATTTTAGACCTGAATGATATGAGTTATGTAAGTGAATATGGCTGTTACAATTATTAGTATCAGAGCAGGGATAGGTTCCATAGGGACATGCATATGAACATGACATGACTTTTGCACAATTTTGCATTATCATATGACATAGTCCTATGTGTCTATAGGACATTAGCAGAAGGTAGTCATGGTAGTATCCATGGCTCACCAAGGAGAGAGGAGTTAGCCGATTTGCATTCCATAGAAGCATCATGTCCATCATTGAGAGATCAACCTACTGATAGAGTTAGATCTCCTACACATTCCTATGCACAACACATATCTCATAGTCAACCACAACATAGAATTGGTGAACCAACAGTGTAGGGCACATAAATTCAAAGAGAGAGAAGGTATGATAAATTAAGAAAACAGGGGGCAGTTGACTTTAGTGGTACCACAGATCCATTAGTGGCAGAGGCATGGCTAAACAGAACACAAAGAGTTTTGAACTTGATGAAATGCACACCAGAAGAAAAGTTTGATTATGCAGTATCACTATTACAGGGGGATGCATATGATTGGTGGGAACCTATTCCAGGGAATGATGCCCAGCCTCCAATGCTTACATGGGATGACTTTCTTCATGAGTTCAATAACAATTACATGCCAGAAGTATATGAAGATGATAAAAGAAGAGAGTTTTTGAACCTAAAATAGAAGCAGATGACGATAGCCAAATATGAGGTAAAATTCAATCAATTATCTCATTATGCGTCCTTCATGGTAGCTACTGATAAAGAAAAATGTCGAAAATTTAAGGAGGGACTAAGATATGAAATCAGAAGTAAGATCACAGCTGCAGATCTTGAAAGTTATACTAAACTAAAAGCTGTTGCAATCAAGGCAGAAAGATTAGAAAAAGAAAGAATGGAGCAACGAGTAAAAAGAGGGACTACTGAGTTTATGGGGGACTTTAGCAAAAAGAGAGGCAAACGTGGTATAGAGGTAGAGGATTAGGACTGTCATCTTATGTGGGCATAAGTCAAGGTTAAGTTATGCAACAACGACCTTCATGTGTACATTATGGCAGGCAACATATAGGTGAATGTAGAAAATTGACTAGGGGGTGCTACCTGTGTGGGTCTCTTGATCATAGGTTGTACAACTCTATCTCTTGGTTGTACAAGCCACATCTTAAGTTATATAACCTAGTTTGTCTAGTAGACAGATTTATGAAGTTTTTCTCTCCCTATTCAGGTTTCTTTTTATCAAGGCAATCTTTTATGGTTTTTTATTACTCCAATGGCAGAATAGGATGAGGCTAGATGGCTAAGGATCCTTATCCACTTCAAAAATGGAGCTTTAATGGGTCTTGAAATAGTTTTTTTTTATGGATCATTCAATTTTATTGTTTATATAGTTTCATGTTCATATGGTGGTGGTTTCGGTTTTATTATAATCATTTTAAAATAATGATCAAGTAAGGGACTTAAGGTTCTAATGATATTAAGGACCTTTCCTTTTTTTTTATGCTTATATTCATGTTTGGAACATGTGAATAGTATTTTGGCCATGTAATCCCTTCTTGATTTGCATTCTAACCCTTTTTATAGTTAGTAATGCTTATAGATGCCTATCTCTTGGTTAGTAATGAGAGGGAGGATTTAGTGATCCCATGATCTCCTTTTGTGATAATTTAGCCTTAGGCCACTGATGATCCTCCATTATACTCTACATTGCATTTCATGGTTTTTTTTTACTCTTCATAATACATAAACTCATGTTCTAAATGGTTAAATGTTGTCCATGTGATGTGGAGAAGTGATATTATGGACTTAGATGCATATTTAGGCCTTTTCACATGGGAGAGATGGTAATATGTATCATGTTCCTTCATTATATTATGAGTTCATTTCTTTGCACTATGTTCTTTTCATTTAGTAAGTTATTCTCTTTCCGTAGGTCTAAGTGTTCTCACTTGCGCTAGACCACGAATGTTGCCTTGACCACATCCTATATGTTTATGGGTGATAGTAATGTGTGATATGAATGGATGATAATGCATGCTAAATCCCTATGCCATATCACATGCCTCCATTCCCTCTTAATTATGCATGATGTGAATGAATGCATGCATGCATGCATAATAACATTTTGCCATGATGTATGACCCCACTTCCTTTTAATTGGATGATATGATTTCATTGACTTGATCACGATAGAAGAATGATCAAGACCATTAATCAAACTAATAAATAACTCAATTAAGATATTAAAAGTAAACCAAAGATGTTCAAAGGCTAGATCCTAATATTCAGGCTGTTTGGGGCTGCCTAACCGTTTCCCTAAGCCATATCTAAATTTTGAACCCAAAATATGATGGGGTGAAGACAAAATGGGCCTTCTAATCGACTTAGATTAGGTTTAGATTTTGCCTTCCTTAGATTCTTATCCCGACCAAAGTTGGGTGGCAACTCCATATTTCCTATGGCTAGTACCAATATATTGACCTGCATTTGGTCCTCCATTGACCATCATTTTAAACTTAGGGCTTTGAATAATGTAAGGCCTAAAAATATCCCTTATTAATCTAAATATGCATCACACCTTAAGGTCATTACCAGTGTAAAAACCCTTATCCTTTTGATACCTTGTTAATTGATAAAAGGATGGAATTGCAAGCAAGATTTCACTAGTTCGAGTGAAATCCCGATATGGTCACAGTGGCGTCTCCACTAGGGACTTTGAAATTGACTTCACATTCAATCTTTGGCTCACTTTAAATAGTTTAAAATTATTATTAGTTAAAGTCCATCACATTCATGTAGCCTCCACACTTTACCAGAAACACAAGGTTGCCCTTAGACTAATCGATGGTTGTTCGAACTTGAGACTTAAGCTCCATTCAAGCATAGAAGATTGGGAAAAGGATTCATCACTCATAATCCTAATGCCTTTGTGTATGTCAAATAGGGGATTACAACAATCGACCCCTAAGCCTATGGGAGTCATCAGCTATAATAGCCCTCTTATCCATTAGGCATATATAGGAGCTTATAGTACCTTAGAATAAGGCATCCCACTAGTTTGCATTTCTTCCTCAAAGAAAACTGAAAGTCCTTAAAGAACATGGTTAGGTATCCCTAATGTAAGCATAAATGTTACTTGACCCCTTTCATCTAACTATCCACTATATGTAAATACTAGTGTATCCCTTTTTCCCGCAATGTAAATATTTTCCATGTACATCCCCCTCTCCTTAAAAGGATTTCTTTCCTTTCTTGTACATATTTCTTTAAATAATGTAATGAGTTCTTACTTTTAGTGCCTTTATATACATGTTCTTTTGAGGCTTTAACTCTTCTCAGTTCAAGACTATCAAAGAAGACTACAAGGAACTGATAAGCTTTTTGAGAGGCACTATGTTTGTAATTCATATTTAGAGGTCACATTACATGAGTTTGAATCTTTGAAATATAAAATAGGTTAGGGCTTCAATGACTACATCAGTAGATGGAAGAAGATGACTTCAAAGGCAACCCCAAGGCTTACAGAGAGAAAACAAATCTAGATAATTATTAACAAGCTTTACCTAGTATTGGCACCAGAATTAAAGGAATATTTGTTAGGAACTTTAAAGACCTTAGAGAAGCAAGTTTGCAGGTGAAAGAGTTAGAATTTTAGTCGAGAAGATAGTACAAGAGAAAAAGCGTATTATCTTAGCCTCAAGATGTAGGGAACAAAATGACCAATGTCAATGCAATAAGAACACTAAGGCAGTTCACTAATTTGGGATGCCTCTGTCCAAGGCATTTGAGAGGTGGTAGAAGAAGGGAGTGTTGAAACCTCTAGCACCAAGAACACTTCCTAATTTATTACCTAGGGGTTATGACACTAATGCTTATTATGTTTTTCATCAAGGAGCTGGTCATAACACCAATGATTATTATAGATTGAGGCATGAGATTCAGGATCTCATTGATAATAACACGATTATATCATTGAATTCTAAAAAGCCTAGCATCCGAGGAAACCCTTTCCTAAACTATCACAATGTCCCTCCTCCAAATCAAAGGACATTTATGATTGATTCAAAAATTCTTGAGGAAGTTGTTATTGTTATTACTAAGGAGGTCTCAAGGAAAGCTCTAATTATTTGCACATTAATCTCTAAAAATGTTTAGATGAGGAGACAAAAGAGGAACAAAGGAAAATAATGATTCAGTTATGGGAGGAGAGTGATAAAGAGAAAGAAACTGAGCAAGTGAGCCATGTGACCCATAGTGAAAAATATTGTCCTGATAAAGAAGCTCTTAATGAACCAAGGGTTGAGAATAAGACATATAAACTCATTGTGAAGGAGAAAGAGAAAAACAATCCTATTGTAAAATAATTAAAGAAGGTGTTGACCCAAATAAGCATGTGGGAATTACTCATCACCTCTCAGGAACATAAGAACGTTATGGTAGAGGTTTTGTCCAACCTAATCATTTCTAGTAAAGCCACTCCAAAAGATGTTGCTTAATGAGGATTTGCCACCATAGGGAAGAGATCATAATTTAGCTTTGTTCATTCAAGTAAAGGCAAAGGAAAGAAGGACTCCATGTGTGATGATGGATGATGGATCCAATATTAACATCTACCCATCAAAGTTGTTGCACAAGTTTGGATTATCAAAGAAAGATTTGGAGACATGTGATAATGTCATTTAGGCCTATGATGATGGCAGAAGGCTAGCTTTGGGTATGTTCAGGACCTTGGTAAAAATGGGCATAGTGGAGGCAATAGTGAAATTCACAGCATTGGACATTCCAATCACTTTCTCACTTTTGTTGGGAAGATCATGGTATCACCCATTAGGAGGTGTGCCTTCTGTTGTTCACCAAAAAGTTAAGATTTCTAAAAAATGAGAGATTGTGAACATTTGTATAGAAGTTGAGGAGATTGTATCAGCTTTAAGTATGGCTATTTCACATCTTCGAGGGTTTTAGGTTACTGGAGTCACTAACAAATAGGTTGATCCAAAAGTAATGGGGATTATGAAAAACATGAATTTTTTATCAAGACAAGCATAAAGGAAGAATTGTATTAGGATATGAGAGTTCTTAAAGATTCCCATTTAGACTATGAGGAAAGGATTAGGGTTCTATGGTGAGGAATCGAAGCTAAAAGTGAGGGACTTACATAGACCACTGTCATGTTTCTTTATGAAAAAAGAAGAAGAAGTTATTGAAGAAGTCGTGTAAGAGGCTGCTAAGAATGAGAAGTCACCGAGGTAATGATATAGATGAACTCGAAAGGGGTTTTTTCCAAATGGATGTTGGTGAGCTAGGATATTAGAATTATCAAGACCTATCAGAAGATGATGATGGGAAGAAAAAGAAAAAGAAGAAAGGCAAACAAATTATAGGGATAGAAGATGATCAATAATCCAGTCAGTCTATTATTTTGTACAATCTTCAATTTATATGGCCAAGGAATGAACTATAAAAAGAGGACAATAATGAATAGATGGAACAGTATCTGTTGGATTATAAATTCTAGGCCATTAGGGAAGATTATATAAAGAAGGGATATGATTTGATGAAGCAAAATGCACTTATTGTGGATCTAAAATGGGTGTGCAAGTTCACTAAAGCAACTTATATAAGGCAAAATTAGAGGATATTGAGGATATGATTATAAACTCCATCAAGGAAGTAGGTTGCAAGGAAACATAAGGTCATACGACAAAGACTACGCCAACTATGGTGGAAAGTGCAACGCTTTAGGCAGATTTCCTAAAGATTGAGCTAACAGATGAAATAAAGTTTTGAGGGGATTGTCAAAGTTATCATAGGAACACGAAGTAGGAAGAGGGAATGAGAATGGAATAAAGGGAATGAGAATGGAATATATGTTATGAAAGGTAACAATACAGGCATTCTAGTAGGTATGAAGGAAAATGAGAAGTAAACACAAGCAAAAAATGCTATCATTGTTACACTAGAGGAAGCTATCTTTCTATATTATATTGATGTTCTTGTTTCTAGTCTCTTTAAAGATGATGATGTATTTCTTTCTAAGTTTAAGGTAATGAATGAGGAGTTTGCCTACTTGTGTGATGTGTTTGTTGATGGTAGTATGCATAGCATGCATTATTTCATAAGTAAAACATTAATCATGTGCATATAACTACATTTAATCTTGGCACACAAGAAAATTTAAAAATCTTTCTCATTACTAGTGATTTCATGCTAGAGGAGCAAATAAGGTTTGATCAATTACTCAGAAAGTATCAAAGGGTTTTTTCTTAGACATATAAATATATGCCAGGGATGGATAGTCGAATTACATAACACAAAATTTTGACCTACCCATACATGAAATTGGTGAAGAATAAGCTCCGAAGGATCAGACTTGAGTGGGCACAGTTGATCAAGGAGGAAGTAGCAAAATAATTAATGCCATGTTTCTAAAAGTGGTAGATTACCCTAAATGGCTAGCCAACATTATGTCAGTACCGAAGAAGGATGGGAAAGTGAGGATGTATGTTAACTATAGGCATCTGAACAAGGCATGCCCAAAGGGTGATTTTCCTTTACCATACATATATGTGTTAGTTGATAGTGTCACAACTTGTGTTATGTATTATTTCATGGATGGATTTTTTGGATACAATGAGATTCTCATGGCTATCATGCATAATGTGAAAATGAATTTTATCACAAAATGGGGGATGTATTGCTATAAAGTAATGACGTTTGAATTGAAGAATGTAGGAGTGATATACCAATGAATGGCAACTGCCCTGTTGCATGACTTGATCCATAAAGAGGTGGAAGTGTATATAGATGACATGATGGTGAAGTCAAAAATAAAGGAGAGGCACTTTAAAGCTTTGGAGAAATTTGTAAAGAGAGTCAACAAGTTTAACTTGAGGCTAATAAGAAATGTGTGTTCAGGCCCACCTTCAGTATGCTATTAGGGCATGAGGTCAGTGAAAAGGGAATCGAAGTGGATCTAGAAAAGGTAAAGGTGGTTTAAGATATGCTTACACCTAAGACAGAGAAAAGATCCAAGGTTTTCAGGATCACCTACAATACATTAGCTGGTTCATAACAAGACTAACTTCCATTTGTGAGTCAATATATAAGTTGTTAAGGAATGATCAGTCGATGAAGTGGAATGAATACTACCAAAAGGCCTTCGAGAGAATAAAAGAATATCTGACTAACCCACTAGTATTGAAGCCACTAAAGCTTGACAAACTACTTATCTTGTATTTGACAGTAGAAGACCATTCTGTTAGTGTAATGTTAGCTTAGGAAGATGGAATAAGGAATGAATATGTAATGTACTATCTTAGAAAGATGTTGTTGTCTTATGAAGTGAAGTATAACAAGGTGGAGAAGACTTATTTGGCATTGGTTTGGGTGACAAAGAAATTGAGGCATTATTTTCAATCATACTCTGTGGAAGTGGTTTCAAATCTTAATCTAGTTAAATACCACATAAGGCCCCATCCCTAATAGGAAGGTTGGCAAAATGGTTGATCATATTGACTGAGTTTGACATTAAGTATGTAGCCAAACAGGTGATCAAAGGGTAGGTAATCCTAGAGTATTTAGTGCAACAACCTCTTAAAGAAGGAAAATCTGAATTCCCTTTGTTCTCAAATGAAGAAGTAGGAGCGATTGAGCCTCAGGGGTGGAGAGTATACTTTGATGGGGCTACAAACAAGAAAATAGTAGGTGTAGGGGTAATTCTAATTTGCCAGAAGAACATCTTTTTCTTATACCTAAGAAGCTAGACTACAAAGTCACCAATAACATGGATGAGTATGTGGCATGTGCACTCAGTCTCAAACTCTTAAAGCAAATAAGGGTAAAGACAAAAAAGGTGTTTAGGGAACTCGTTGTTAGTCATTTCGCATATAACAAATGAATAGGAACTAAAGGAAGAATGCTTAGGCCTATATCTAGAGCATATAAAGGGATTATTGCATAATTTTTAGAGGGTCACATTTTATCATTTTCCAAGGGATGAGAATGCAATAGTTGATGCCTTAGCCACCCTAGTCTATGTTTAGGATGGCCAAAGGTAATGCCCATGAAACCATTGATCAAACTTGATTCGAGGCATTATGTTATATGGGTAAAAGGGTGATGTAAGTATCAGTAGAGAATCGTCCTTGGCATTTTGATATATAAAGGTATTTAGAGAATGTCAAACACCCTAAGAGGGATAAGGATGTGATTTGAAGGTTGTCCTTACAGTTTATGGTTTATGATGGGGTAATGTACAGGAGAATGCCCAATAAAGTTCATTTATAGTGTGTGGCAGAAAAAAAAGACCAGTAGGGTCATCAAAGAGATGCATGCAGGGGTTTGTGGTCCCCCACATGAATGGAAAAGTGTTAGTAAAGAAAATTATGAGATTAGGATATTACTGGACTACTATGGAACACGATTGTATTCAGAAGGTTCAAAGCTGTCATGAATGTCATGTCCATCGTAACCTTAGTCATTTACCACCAGTTGAGTTACAGAATCTAACCTCACCCTGGTTGTTTGCAACATGAAGCATTGTCATGATTGAAGAGATTAGATTGGTTTCCATAAGGGAGCATAAGTATATTATAATAGCAAAGGACTACTTCTCGATGTGGGTAGAGGTTGAAGCCTTTAGTAAGCTAGGGGTAAAATAGATGGCACGATTCATTGAGAAAAACTTCATCTACCGCTATGATGTGCCATACAATGTTGTCACGAATATAGCATAGCCCATCAAGTCATCACTTTATAAGCCATAAGCCAACAGAGCAATGGAAGCAACAAATAAGAATGTTAAAATTATCCTTGCCAATATGGTTGAAATATATAAAGACTAGTCTAAGAAGTTACCTTTTGCCTTGTGGGGTTATCAAACTACGATAAGGACATTGACTGTGATGACACCGTACTCCTTAGAATATGAGATGAAGGCAGTACTACTAATTAAGCTAAAAGTGAGATCTTTATGGGTATTGGTTGAATCTTGCATTCTTGAGTACCAAAGGATGAGGAATCGAATTGAACAACTGGTTTTATTGGATGAGAAGAGGTTAAAGGCCCTATACCACATCCAATTGTATCAGGATAGGATGGTCCGCACATTCAATAAGAAAATCAAGGTGAACATGAAAAAGGTTAGTAACATGTTGCTAAAGGCAGTCCAACCCCAAATTCAGGATCCTCGAGGAAAGTTCAAGCCAATTTGTGGAGGTCTTTATGTACTTAAATAGATATATTTAGATGGCATGGTGAAACTAGCAGATATAGATAGGAATGAATTTACCAAGCTAGTGAACTTAGACCAGTTGAAGAAATATTTCAAGTGAAGCGTGAGAAAAGTGAAATGGCCCACTAAATCGAAAACTCAAAAAGGCAGCTTGGGTAAAAGTTAGGGCATAAAAATAATAAAAAGAAGAGCTTGCTAACTTAAAAACTCAAAAGGGTTACTTTAGTAAAATTTAAAGCATAAAAAAAAATAAAATGTAAGTAAAAGTTGAGAGAGTGCAACTAACCACTAGGGGACCATTGACAGGATAATTAGGCGATAACAGAGAAGACAAGGATGAAAGAGTGAAGGATCAAGTAAGATAGAGGCATTAAGGAAGAAAATTGGATGATTTAATATGCCAATATTAAAAGTAGAAGTCATGCACTTAATTAATGTGTAATGTGTAAGATGTAAATGACTCATGTTAAGTCTAATATCAGGTGGAAGTACATTTGCATAATTAAAGTAAATTAGTCATACATGTTCTTAAACCAGAAATAAATATAAAATATAAAATAATCTTTTTTTATGAAAGATCTTTGTTTGTTATTTGTTACTATAATACCTATAGCTCTACAGGTTATGCAACATGTCATGTAGTCTGCATCATTGTCACGCTGAAGGTCTCAACCAATATAGAAGTCATAGATGTGGCGGCTAGTCCATGTAGTCTCAATCCTATCCAAGAAGCTTAGGATAAGGGACCCTCTACAAAGGAAGGGAGAAACCATTAAGGAGCATTATACTGGCGATAAACATGAGTCAAGTCATAGAATGTGTCTGAAGTGAAGGCATGAAGAATGACACAATTCACATAAGTTATCAAGGTAACACATGATAGATTCCACCATGGGCAACTCTAATGGATGTCAATGATAGTAATCTAGGAAATCCACTCAGCTTTAGCAGCAGTTGGCCTCAACAAATGATAGTTTGAATGATGTTATAAGTAGTCAAATGATAGTTTGAATGATGTTATAAGTAGTTCGATGATCGAGCCAGCTAATAGTCTCAACCTCTCTTATAACCATTTATTAAAAATAAAAATTAAAAAACAAGATGAAAAAAATAAAATATGCTTGTTAGGTTGAAAACCTAGAAGGGCAGCCTAAGTAAAAATGAGCAGCCTGCTGGATTGAAAATCCATAAGAGCGGTCTAGGCAAAAATTTAGACATATATACAAAAAAAAAAAAAAAAAAGAGGAAAACTAAGTAAAGAATCATAAAAAAAGATATTATAAGAGGAATACTTACCTGAAGCAGCAGTGGGCTTCTAATAAAAAGAATAACTAAAGCTTCCTATAAAAAGAATAACTAACACCGAGACCTACCTATCTAGTCCCATAACGATCTCACCCTATATTGTCAGGATAAGGGTCCTCCCTAACTCAACTCCCTCTAAGAATGGTAAAATCTGTAAATCTATCTCCCCATCCTCCCTCTGTAATAAATAATGATCCATCAAAATGGTTGTTGAAATACAAGCTTGAGCTGCCTGAGCATGGCCTCTAGAGGGGAAGAGAGTTATAAAAGAAGCCATGAGGATTTTCTTCTCACCCAAAGTGTATTTGGGTATCTCATCATACTGTATGTCAAATAACTCTACCATCTTTCGAACATATGTGTAATCTATCTAAGGCAAGTCAATCTAGTCTATGGGAGTGATGTGCCAATTAAGAATGCCACTAAACTCCTCTAACAGGGGGTGGATCCTTGCATCTCTGAAGTGAAAAGGTATAGGTAAGGGAGTCTCATAACTCAAAGGCTGCCTACAGGAAATGCGCATCGAGGTGGACAAAAAAGAGGTAACAAAGAGCCGAGAGACCAACCCATGGTAGGTCAGGCCAAATTTGGGGTGGAAGAGACCTTATAAAGTTTCTTGTCATAGTTTGGGGGCTGGAAATAGTGGATGTGAAGAGCAAATTTAAAATGAGTTTTTATAGAAAAAGATAAAGGTATTTAGTGTCTGACAACTGTTAAAAGCCCAACAGGTCTGTACAGCTATTCAACTAGGCTATACAAACCTAGTCTTGGGTTATACAACCCTCAGTTTTTAGGAAGACTCAAGCAGCCTGTCTTTCATACTTTAGGCAATGAATGACTCTTATACCTATTCTAAAAAAGCACACATGTAAAAGAATGGTAATGCATATTCAAAGACGCACAATCAGAGGCTAAAATCATGTTTTTACTTTGAAAAATCAAAGAATAAAGGCAGTATCACCTCAAAATATCTTTGAAAATCTTAGAACCTAAGTAACTATCCAAAATTGTGGCTTTTAAATCGCCTAATAAACTGCACAACTATGCAAAATATCAATCAAAATGTATTGTACTAAAATAAAAAAGAAAAAATGTCTTAAAAAGTTAAGGTAGAAGGGAGTCTCTAGGGCTTAACTATCCCTGCCTCTAGAGGGAGTCACCTCAAAATCTTCAGCCTTGTCTTCCATTGCAACATACCTATTCTCCATAGCTTCTTGAGCTAAGGTCTTGATCTCTACCTCTATCTCTATCAGTGGTAGTCCTTGTCTCTAATCTAGTGATTCAAACATTAGATCATCTCTTACATGAAACAATAGGGTTGGTATAAGTGGAACACGAGACATAGAAAACACAAACCATGAACATCCATACATGTATTTCTTTTACTTTTATTGTGTGTATTTTTCTTACTAACGTGTATAGAGTTTGTCTATTGTGTCACGACCTCTTCAAAGCAATGATCAAATCGACCATAGCCTCAACCTGGACACAAAGAATCTACATAATGGAGGACAAATGAAACATCCTTAGTGACAAAGCTTGCATTATAAATAGTGTATAGTGAAATAAGTAGAAAATACTGACGTGGGTAATATCAGTCAACTCGAATATGCATACAAACCAAGTGATCTGCAACAACATTATAGAGCCTTCAATGAAGTCATGCAAGACACCACCAAATTGTCTAGCATGGAAGCAGGATCACTTACTACTATAGGCTTTATACCCCCCTAAAGTCAATTTGCAGGCCTATTTACAACCTTGGGCAGTAGCAACGCCATATGTAGAAGGATAAGCAACAGATCTTTAACTAGCTTGTGTAGTAGTACCCCGGCCCTAATGAAATACCTGAATAGCCCCTTTCGATAGAGGGAGACTCCTAACAAGTACTCTAGTTGTCTAAGACTTATAAAAGGTCATGTCAGAAGCTAGCTAATCCCTTTGCAAGTAGAGCAATGTTGCAGTGAGCTTTGTACCCTCAAGATCCCTCACTTAGAACAAGTTCATGGGCAGACGCTGTGGGATAAGTTATGCATGTAAGCCCTTGCACTAGCGAAAGATGTGCATGCAAGGTACCACTCTTAAATAGAGGATCCTACCGTCAAATGATAACAATAGAAGATGGCCTTTACCTCTGCCATCTCCAGTGGCCACATCTCCATAAGACTCCTCTAGTTGAGGCATAGCTGAGATAGAGATAAGACCACTATAAGTATAAAACTAGATAATGAAAATGAATAATCTAAACTCACATAATTTTATTTGTGTAGAGAGAAATACCTAATTGAAAGTGATTGTATTCAAATGTGCATGCCTATTAACAATGAAAGACTCCTCATAAGTCATAATGCTTCACCTTGAAAAATGATGGTAGTTGCCCTCTACATCATCTATGGGGTGAAGCTCTGCTAGTAAGCCCAGCTCAACGCCTCATGCCTATCACCAAAAGTGGCATAAGTTTCAAAGCAATAAAACATAACTGATAAATAAAAATATATTAAAAGATGTTTACCCTTCAAGGGTCGCACATGTATCCCTTGCCTTGAGAGCACCAGTTAAGGTAGTTATACAAGTACGCTAGCATCATGGACCCCTAGTCAAAATGATGAAGCATGCCCATATTCTTTAACATTGGCACCAAGTAGAGCTCAACTACATTGAAGGCATTTAAGAATAAGACTCTTGATAGAATGTAGTATAAAGCAATATGTGTTCTAGCCAATCACCTCATCAAGGCTGTTGTCGGTAATCTTGGGTGTGTCAACACGAATATTAGACCTCACCATAATCTCACTCCCTTTCAATAAGGAACACAACTAAAGACTCTCAATAAGTAGTCCCTCTGAAGTACTGGCTCATGCACGCCCGAATCTGTAGGCAAAGGGATACCCATAAAGTGGGCTCGCGCACGCAAACCCTATTAGGATCACAGTTGCTCTAGGGCATCCAATGTCATAATGTCCTTGTTAAGGAACTCCTCATAGAGATCGAACATTTCATCATTATCATACTTAGCCATGGTAAACACTCAATAAGTTGAGAGAACCTAAGAGCTAAGTTTGAAGTTTTGAGAGAGAAAAGGAAAAGAAAGAGGATGAGCGATGCAAATGAAGAAGATTATTTTTAATAAGCGATATTTAGTGGACTTATGTTGTATAGCCAAGGCTAGTCTGTACAGACTACTTAGTTTGTATAGACCATGTCTAATCTGTATAAATCCCTTAGGAAAGGTAGGTCCGAGATGGGCCTTGTGAGCCCAACTCTCCCTCTAACCCTTACGAATTAACCCATCATGCCCAATTATAGTCCTTTAAGCCCAATTCCCTTTATTTTACTAAAAAAGCCTTACCCAAATTTCAAGATAGCTAATTTACCAAAATGCCCTTCTCAAGAGCCCCAAAGCAACTAATTTACTAAAATGCCCTTAACTACCCAAGAAGCCCCAAAGCAGTCAATTTACGTAAATGTCCTTAACTACCCAAAAAAGCCCTAAAGCAGTCAATTTAGTAAAATGCCCTTAGTTACCCAAAGAGCTCCAAAGCAATCAATTTACCAAAATACCCTTATTTTCAAAAAGCTCAAAGAACATTCTGAGTTTTTATAGCTTAAATCAAATCACCTAGATACCCTTCAATGGAAAACTTGACCATCATTGAGGCCTCAAAAATATTTTCAAGGAAAGCTTTATCATCCCTTGAAAATGTCAGAACTTGTAGAAGTAATTCTTGTAACGAAGAGAATTCAATAGCACTAATGACCACAACAAGTCAAATTACCGAACTCTAAACACTAGTCCCAGCTAGAAAACTGGTAGAACCATTTTAACACCTACTAGAAAGCTGCTAAAGCATTCAAGAACATTGGCACCTACTAAAAAGCTGCCATAACCACTTCACCACCTACTAGAAAGCTATTGATACTTACAAGAACATTGGTACTTATTAGAAAGCTACCAAAACCACTTTAACACATGCTAGAAAGATGTTAAAGCATGCAAGAACACTAGTAACTATAAAAAAAAAATCAACCAAAAAAAAAAATGGCATAAGCTACTAAAGCATATAAGAACATTAGTACATGCTAGAAAGCTGCCATAACCATTTTAACACTTGTTAAAAAGTTGTTGAAGCATACAAGAACATTAGTACCTGCTAGAAAGATAATATAACCACTTTAGCACCTACTAGAAAGCTACCATAACCACTTAGCACCTGCTAGAAAGCTGCTAAAACCACTTTAGCACCTACTAGAAAGTAGTTAAAGCATACAAGAAAACTGGTACTTACTAGACAACTACCAACACCACTTTAACACCTACTATAAAGTTGTTGAAGCCTACAAAAACAGGGTACCTACTAGAAAGCTATCATAACCACTTTAGCACTTACTAGAGAGCTGTTGAAGCATAAAAGAACAGTAGTATCTATTAGAAAGTTATTAAAACCACTTTAGCACCTACTAAAAAGCTACTAAAGCATACAAGAACACTTATACCTACTAGAAAGCTAGAAGAACCACTTAAGCACCTACTAGAAGAACCACTTCCTCGACAATCCTATCTTCCGTCTTATGATTGAAATCAACCATCATCTTCTCCATGAACTTTAGTGCATGTTTTGGCTCTATGATTAGGTTGACTTTCTAGTTCATACTCGAAGTCTTACTTTTTTTAGCATGTCGATTGCCTCTTCTCTTTCATGAGAGTTTGGATGGAGCTATGATGGCTACAAGATAAGACCTATCGGTATAATGCATGGATAGGTAATTGATACATGTATGCATGTTATGCACAAATCATTTTGCATAAGATCCATTAAACCTTATTTCTTCCACACACGAGGTCTAGTGGCCTTTTCCTAGGTAGGGACTTATTCTTATACCATCATGGGCATAGAATGTGCAAGGTCGCCTCATATCAAAAAGAATAGAAATCCTCAAAAAACATAAAATAAAGGTACTAAAAGGAAAAACTATTTACATTATTTGTAGAAATGTGTACAATTAATGAACAAAATCCCTTTAAGGAGGGAGGGATGTATATAGAAAGTATTTACATGATAGGAAAGGGGAAATACATAAGTATTTACATATGGCAGATAATTACATCAAAGGGGTGGGGTAACATTTATGCTAACATTAGGGATGCTTAACCATGTTCTTCAAAGAATTTCACCCTTTTATAAAGAAGAACTACAAACAAGAGGGTTGACCTATTCCTAGGTACTATTGGCTCCTACATGTTCCTAGTAGTTGATAAGATTGTTATAGTTGATGGCTCCAATAAGCTTAAAGGCGGTTGTCGTTATCCCTATTCAGTATGCCTAAAAGTATTAGACTCATGAGTGATGAATCCTCCTCTTAATCTCCTAAGCCTAAATGAAGCTTAAGTCTCAAGTTTGGACAACCATCAGTTTATCTAAGGGCACATAGGTAGGACAATATATTGGTACCATCCCTAGGTGAAATGTGAAGTCGCCACCTGACTTTGGCAGAGACAAGAATCTAGGGAAGGCAAAATTTAAACCTAACTAAAGTCAATTAAAAGGCCCATTTCATTTTTATCCCATTAAAAATTGGGTTTGGAAATTGGGCAAGGCTTTGGGAAGAGGTTAAGTACCCTCAAATTGTCTGAATACTAAGATCCAACCTTCGAGCATCTTTGGTTCAATTTTAATATTTTAATCAAGTTATTGATTAGTCCAATTAATACCCCTACACATGCATCTAAGCATGGTTCACTTAGGCAAAACAAATTACTATGGTTCACTTAGGCAAAATAAATCACCAACTCAAAGGGGTAGTGAGCTCATGCATCATGGTAAAGTGGATGAAGCATGCATTATCATCCATTAATTTATATTCAAACATCAAAGAGCGAATGGGGGTCATGCATCATGGTAAAGGGGATAGGCATACATTATCATCCATTCATCCATACTCTAACATTATTCATGACCATATAGTGTGACCATTAAGACTAACTTGTGGTCTTATTCAAACACACCACCTACACCCAAATGAAGAACAAGTTAGTACATGAAACAAGTATAAAACAAATCAAATGAACTTAAAGCATAAGGAATGAATCTAACACATGTTACAATATCTCCTTTGCAAAAGGTGCTTAGATATGCATCTAAGTCCATAATATTATACTTCTACATAACTATCTAATAAGAAAAGAAAATTAAAACACATGAATCATAATAATCAAAAGAGACAAAACATGCAAATAAAGGTATTTGGAGGAGGTTTAACGACCTAAGGCAAAAACCCATCACAAGAGGGATCCTAGGATTTATGAATCCTCACCCCATGAGGCTCTAAAAGAGCATATGCACTACTAACGATGAAGAAAGTTTATAATACAAATCAAAAAAAGAATCACATAACTAAAATACTATTCACATGCTTTTAATCTATGCAGAGGAAGAAAGCCCTTTTCTTTAAAAACTTACTATAAGGTAAACTAGGCTATATAGCCTATTATGAAGGTTGTATAACCTTACTAAGGCAAACTAAGTTATACAACTTATTATGAAGGTTGTACAACCTTACTAAGGCAAACTAAGCTATACAACCTATTATAAATGTTGTACAACCTAAGGTTGTACAACCCCTATTTCTTGGGTTTAAAAAATAGAGAAAGTAAAAGAAAGGGAAGAAGAAGGGGGAGGATAAAGAGATTCTTGGATGCATTTATATGTTTTTATGCACTCAAAGGCTCATAAGTTCAATATCTTCCTACAAAATGCTTTGAGAATGCATATATGTAAAGAGTTTAGTCCTAGTTCTACCTTGGAATGAGTTGGGTAAGTTAGGGTTTAGGGGTTTTCTATACTAAGCGTGCTTTGGGAAGTAATTTTGGGAGAGTAACCTTAGGGTTTCTAAGCCTCTCCTCTATCTTTTAAATGGAGGGGGTGAATTTATAAGTGTTCGGTGAGTGAACAGTGCCAAAAATATTTATGGTTGCACCATGGATGTATCCGATCACAAAGAGGGAGATGAATCTCTTAGAATTAGGGTTTGCACTGTACAACCTAAACATGCTTCTACTAAGGCTATGAAGCCTTGGGGTTTAAAGGGGGACCAGTTTTAAAAGGATCTTTGAACTAAGATTTTAGCATGGGTTATACAGCCTTGTGTAAGGTTGTACAACCTTACTTGATGGGTTGTATAGCCCAGGTTAATAGGTTATACAACCCATTAAGCATCATCGGCAACTTTGGCCTTAGCCTTGGACTTCCCTAAGGCTTTTAATCTCTTCATTTGGTAATTTCATTTACATTATAAGGAATTAGTTCAATGATCTTCATCATCAAGCTTTGAATACAGAGGTCTAAAATCTTATGCTTACAACTACCCTAGCTAGATTACGTTCATCATCAGACTATTTGACATACGATATGATGAGGCACAAGGGTACGCATTGGGCAAAGAGAAAATCATCATAGCTCATTTTCTCACTCTCTATCCTTTAAAAGGTCTTGCTCAGGCAGCTCAGGCCATATTATGAAAATAATTCTAATCGGTGAGTTTTTTTATGCAAAAAAAGGACAAAGAGATTAACTTATAGATTCTACCCCTCCTCAAAGAGGCTGAGTTGGGGAAGACTTCCATCCTAGCAATCTTGGGTAAGACTATCGTGGATTTAGGTAGAATGTCACTCGACTTTAGTGACTTTTCTCTACGAGCCCATTGTTGATTCCAGTGTGAATTTTTATAGCAACCTTTACTATTGTCATCATTTTTTATTTGTTTATTTTTTTTGCCCTAATTTGTACCTATAATGCCTTCATGAGTTTTCAACTCATCAGGTTGTTCACTTTTCAACCTAACGAACCTATTATTATTTTTTAATTCTTATTTTTCACCATTCATCACTTTTTTTATTATTTTATGTTACATATATAGTTGCAAGAGAGGTTGGGTTTGTTAGTTGCCCTCACTATGGACGCAAGACTCTACCATCTATAGTATCACTCAAATTACCGCCTATCAAGGTCTATGAGTGTTGAGGATGAGTGGACAAAATAGATGTCTCATATCACTACCATTGACATTTGCTAGTTTGCCCATGGTATAGACTTTCGCAAGTTACCTTGAGGACCTATGAGGACTATGTGATCATCTGAGCTTTGGCAACTAGCATCTTTTATTATCTAGCCAGAGTGCGTCATCAATTCAGCACTCCTCAATATATAGTAGACTTCTTTCATTCTTTCATTGAAGGTTTGTTAACTCAGTGCATCTTAGTTAGGGTCAAGACCACCTAGGCAATTCACTATATTTATAACCACTATATTGGTGTAGATCCTAATCCTAAGGATGATGCGACTACATGGCCTAGTTACGTGACTTTTAGAATTGTAAGGATCTTTCCATCTTATCAATGCATTAACAAACAATGGAGCTTTGTGGAAAAAACCTTCATATATTAGTTTTAGCTTAAGGATGTGTTTGATTGAATTCACTTTGATTATGACAACATATTTCCTTTTGGCCTTATGCTCAATATAAACCATTAACATTTTGTATATTACACATTAATTGAATCCATGATCACTACTTTTAATAATGGTACATTAGAATATCAAATTGCCTTTTCAATGCCCTTGCCTTGCTGGTTTTTTGTCTTTTAACCCTTTCTTCTTTGTTATTGCTTAACTATTTTGCTGCTAGTCCCCTAGTGGTCAGTCATACTCTCTTGGCTTTTATTTTTATTTATGTTTCATTTTTATGCTCTAACTTTTGCCTAAGTTGCCCTTACAAATTTTCAATTTAGCGAGCAATTTTTTTCCCTCTTCTTTTTTCTTTTTTTATGCTCTAACTTTTGCCTAAGCTACCCTTTCGAGTTCTTGACTTAATAGGCCATTTTATTTTTTTTCCATATCTCATACAAAGTACCTCTTTAGTCTATTCAAGTTCACTGGCTTAGTAAACTCATTCCCATCCATATCTAATAATTTCACTTTGCCACTTGAATAAATTTGCTTGACCACATAAGGACATTCCCAATTTCACTTGAACTTCCTTCGAAGATCCTAAACTTGGGGCCAAATTACTTTGAGCACCAAATAACCAACCTTTATCATATTAGGCTTGACATTTTTTATTAATGTATGAGCCATTCTAGCCTAACATAGTTGAATATGATACAGAGCCTTTAACCTTTTTTCATCCAACATGGCTAGTTGCTCGAATATGATTTTCACCTATTGCTACTTAGGAATCTCGAATTCAACTAGTGCTCATAAAGACTTCACCTCCTGTTTGATTAGTAATACCGCCTCAAGAATAGGGCGTCATCCTTATTGACGTCCTTGTCATAGTTCAATAACCCTATAATACAAAAGGCAATTTCTTTGACCAATCTTTGTATGTCTTAACCATTATAGCAAAGGTGTTTTTGATATTCTTATTATTTGCCTCAACTACTTCATTAGCTTACAATCTATAAGGTGTTGATTAGAGGCAGATCACGCCATACTTCTCTAAGATTACCCTAATCTCAGTCTAAAAATTGATGTTGTCATCCATAATAATGTGATGTGGTACACTGTATCAATAAATAAGATCCTTCTTGATAAATCTAGCCATTTGTTTTGCCCTCAGCTTGTCGAAGGCTTTAGCCTCTGCCCATTTTGTGAAATAGTCCACTACCATTACGATGTACTTATGCCCTCTTGTTGAAGCTCGCTTGATTTCCCCAATCATATTGCAACCTCAAGTTACAAATAGCTAAGGTATAGTTCGATTTTAAAATATGGTTAGTGGCAAATGATTGAGACTGCCATAGACCTGACATCTATGATATCCTTAAACCATTCTAATATAATCATGTTCTATAGTGGTCCAATAGTAACCCATTCCTAGAATCTTTCTTACTAACGTCTTCCCAATTATATAGGGGCCACAAATCCCTATATGCACTTCATCCATGACCCTACCATTTTCTTCTTTCATTAGCATCTCAAGTGGATCCCATCTAGCATTCTCTCATACATTATACTGTTGTGGACTATGAATTGTGATGCCAATCTCTAAATCACCTCCTTATCTCTCCTTTCAACCCCCTCATGTACTCACCACTTTCTAAACACCTTTGCACATCATAGTTTCAAGGGTAATTCTCGACTAATACTTGTACCGCCCTTCTATCAATATGTAATAACATTGCAAATTTGAGTGTGATAAGTGGCTTCAATGGTATTGCCTTCTATTGGCCTTGGACACTAAGAAAGAGGGGTTGAATTGGTGTTCAGTTTAAAAATTAAAAGGAGGATTAATGTGTTTAAGAATATGAGTAGGAGAAGAAGAAAGTTGACACAAGTGTTTATAGTGGTTCGAGTGTTAACTAACCCTACATCCACTCCCCAATTCTTTACAATTAGGTGTTTCACTCAACTCAATAAGTGTTTCCAAGCTCATACCAAACTTTTACAACTTGTGTTTTCTAGGCTCACATAAGAAACCTCTTATAAGTGTTTTCAAGCCTCATACTAAAACCTCTCACAAGCGTTTTTAAGCCTCACACTAAAACCTCTCATAAGTGTTTTCAAGCCTCACACTAAAACCCCTTACAATGGTGTTTATTGCTCACACCAAACAATCACTAAAGCATAAATAAGAATTGAAAGAATGAGTAGTAAATTAGTAAGAGTATGGTTATAAATTAATGAATTCTCTTACATTTGCATCTGTTTGGTGGAGTATTTACAACTCATATCCACCAAAGAGACATTGGACTAAAACTATCAACAACTCTCTAAGATATGTTAGGCAGATTCAACATTAAATGCTTGTCAGGCTGAAGTCACGATTGCTACTTCCTTTTCGCGGTTGCGAATTTCCAATTTCCATAAAAGAGCTAAAAATTTTAGCGAAAAACCTTATTTATGTCTAACAGCTAGTCCATGTGTCAACTTTCTATTGGTCATCCAAGAAAATATAGTTGTTATGTTATAACCACTCTCAAAAGTCACAGTCGTGAGACAACAA
The DNA here is from genome assembly GCA_949677035.1 of Omphalea diandra. NCBI lineage: Eukaryota > Viridiplantae > Streptophyta > Magnoliopsida > Malpighiales > Euphorbiaceae > Omphalea > Omphalea diandra. The sequence continues at coordinate 22,428 of CATIWR010188685.1, forward strand.
TGCTTTAGGCGCGACTGAGACTGCAAATTCCTCTGTTTGAATAGGAAACTTTAACTCATTGAGTCGCGGTAGCTACCAAATTTTTGCCCTCATAATTTTTTATCTTTGAATGGACACCTGGGACACTTGTCATGCTATGGTTGTGGTTTTAGTTCCCTCCTTTGTCACTATAAAAGTCGCGATCACAACTCAAACATGACACTCGCTGTGAATTCCTTTATGACTAAGGCTTGGCAATCTTTGTCTAGTTTGCGGCTATAAGATAGCCCTTGATTTCTTTTATCCTAACTTCATCCTTTTTTATGATGGATTTACATTTGCAATTTACCATACACACATCACGAATTAGGGCGATCTTTACAAGTTTGGAGATTTTGAACTCCATCCAACTTCTAATTAAAAAATCTAACTTATAATTTCCAAAACAACACTAAATGAAAGTATTAGAGTTGATCAATCTCTATTGTTAAGATCAAAAGAGGTTCATGACTTAGGTTAAATCAGCCTAGTCAACAATCTCTCCCTTTTTTATTTTGACAACTTAGATTGATCCTAAGGGAAAATAAATGCATGAGTTTTGAAGTTGTAAAGTTGGAATGGTGAATGATTCAATGAATACTTAAAAATTTCTAAACAAAGATCAAAGTGAAATTTTCTAAGTATGACATTCAACCAATCAAAATGAAACTTCTAAGAATGACTACAAAGCTCCCCCTCAACTTATGCTATTTACTTACAAATTATTTTCCCTCCCCTTTAGATTCTTTCTTGATTCTTTCTCTCCCACTGCATTACAAATAGATAAGTGTTCATAAGGAGCAAAATTAATAAGAATCGTAATCATAAAAGTAAATTCCATCAATCACATAAGACAAAGAATTTTAAAAACAAACATTTTTATTTATTTGTAAGCAAGTTATGGGATCAACAACTTTACATAAGTAAAGCAAAGAGAAAATACAAAGAAATCGTATTCTAGAAGATTGAAGAGTCATCATCATCTCTAGAAGTTTCTTCTCCTTCTTCATTTTCCTCGTTTTATGCTTCATCTCCTTCCTCAACTTCTTCAATGCCTTCTTCTTCTTAGGTATCTTAAAATTCAACAAAATCCAGAAGATGGCAAGGAGGAACACCCAATTTTTCTTGTAAATCCACCATGTCACTATGAAGATGTGAGAGAAAAAGAAATAGCCTCTTCATTATTCTCATCATCTTGTCCAATTTGCGGTTGATGGTGGCAAGAGATAGTTTTGATTTGGGTTTTGGTTGAGGAGGGGGGACTGGTAGAGCTTCTTCTTCAATGATGAGCCTCTTCCTTTTGGAGGCTTGGGAAGTTTCCATTTTCTTAGCCCTAAAAGCACCTGGGGTATAAGCATATGTGTTCGAGTGTATAGCTTTGGCATTTATTAAATAAGTGAGGTCAAGAAAATTCTAAGAAGGGAGGAGTTTCTTAGTGAGGAATTTTTCATTTTCCTCATCAAGTGCCCTTACGAAGAAATAAATGGTTGTTATATATGATGGAAGAAGGAATTGGTTTTTTGGTTTAGTGCTCATGCGGATCAATTGATCCATAAGATACCGACCAGTTTGGATGGATTTGTTTTTGACAAGGCAGAATAGAAAGGAAAAATCCTTTTTAGACACTTTCTCATTACCATCACCACTAGCGTTTAAGAAAAAAGTGATGATACAACAGAGTATCCAAAAGGGTAGGGTTTTTATGTATTTGGCTAGGGATATTTTTGGGTTGTGTTTGGTCTCAATGGAAATTTTCAACCAAAATTCAGAATATATTACGCCAAGAGTGGAGATAATAAAAAGGATATTTTCTCCAACTTGAAGGTTGAAGAGGGTGGATAATTGTTCAAAAGTAATAAAGTATGGATCCCCGAAAGCGCAAAATACTAATCTATATTGCCCCGCTCGTGATTTTGCTTTGGGACTTAGTTGAACTGTACGCATGAATTCCCTAACGACTTCTTCATAATTGGGTTCATCTCACAAGATGAACTCATTCTAGCCCAAGTTCGATAAGAATGCTTGTATTACTTCGTTGATTCCAAGAGTCTCCAACAGAAATGTAGAAGGGATTTTGTTAGGGAGGATGATTTTTGAAGAGTTTGCTTTGAAGCACTCCTTCTCCTCCTTTGTGATGCTCTTCATTAGATAAAGTGTTAGAGGTTTAGATGGATGAGCCACAGCCTTGCCCTTTTCTGCTCTGGAAATTTTCTTGGGAGCCATATGAGAAGGTCGAGAGAGTTTGAGAATTTAGAGAGTGTTAGAAAGAGAATTGATCTAGAGTAGGATGAAGTGATAAGAATCAATATTTAGGGGATTTATATAGACATTAAAAGGGTGTGAAAATGGCTTGAAACAACTAGAACTAGGGTAATGAAGATTTGAAAACAGTTGGCAGTCAAATCACTTAATTGTGTGTTAGTTACTAGAATTCGAAACCGCTAATCACATAGTCGTTACCGCTAATTTTGAAAAATGTGAGTAACAGACAAAAAAACCTCGAGAATCAGTGCATCTAACAGTCATAATTTTGAAAATTTTATGAATTTGCAGTGGAGAGTAAAAGCTGCAACCGTGAATTGATGTTTGTCAACCATGTGAGATGAACCTTTAATTCACGATCGAGAGTCAAGGATAGTGGCTGGAAATTACAAGGCAATAAAGATAATGATGAAAAGGTAAGATTCGACAATTAAAGTGATGATCGACATTAATATATTGATGCTTAATTTATGCAATTTGACATAGAAAAGCACAATTACAATTATAATTAAGACATCTAATAATTGATATCACATTCAACTAATACACATAACAATCAAATAAAGATCAAACTTTTCACTTTAGGGAACTTCCATCAAGCATTCCCAATTCTCTCTTAATGAAGTTTAACCTTTCCTCATTTAGAGGTTTAGTGAAAATATCCAAGTTGATGAGTTGTCTATAAATTCTAACACAACATCACCATTTTGGACATGATCTCTAAGAAAGTGATGTTTAACATCTATGTGTTTGCTCCTAGAGTTTTGGATGGGATTCTTAGAGAGATTGATCACACTAGTGTTGTCACATTTGATAGGAATGTGATCAACATCTTTGCCATAGTCCTTTAATTGTTATTTCATCCACAACACTTGGGTGCAATAATAACCCGTCGCTACATACTCAACTTCAGTGAAGGATAAGGCAACTGAAACTTGCTTCTTGCTAAACCAAGATACTAAACATTCTCCTAAAAATTGGTAAGTTCCAAAAGTGCTCTTTCTATCTAAAAGACTACTAGCTTAATCTGCATCTGAGTAGCCTATGAGACTAAAAGATGACTCTCTAGGATACCATATCCTAAGTGTAAGGTGCCATAGAAATATTTAAAAATCCTTTTGATAGTATTTAAATGTGATTTAGGATAGGACTAAAATCTAGCACACATACATACACTAAATATAATATTAGGTCTTAAAGCAGTGAGACAAAGTAGAGAACCAATCATACCTTGATATCTCTTTTCATCAATTATCTTACCCGATTCATCTTTGTCTAGTTTGATCGTACCACTCATGGGTGTTTTTTTACATCCATCCATGCCAAACTTCTTAAGTTTGTCCTTGGTGTATTTAGCTTGGTTGATGAAGATCCCTTCTTTGGTTTGCTTGATTTGTAAACCAAGGAAAAACTTGAGCTCTCCCATTATGCTCATCTCGAATTCCTTAGTCATACACTTAGCAAAATCCTCACAAAGAGATTCATTAGTGGCACCAAAAATGATATTATCAACATAAATTTGTACTATAAGTGTGTTGTGTTTATGCCTTTTTACAAACAAGATAGTGTCCACCTTTCCCTTTTCAAAATCATTGTTCCAAAGAAATGTACTAAGTCTTTCATACCACGCTCATGGAGCTTGTTTCAACCCATATAAGGCTCTACTCAATTTAAAAACATAATTTGAAAAACTATGAGATTCAAAATCGGGAGGTTATTTAACATAAACTTCCTCCTCAATAATTCCATTTAAAAAAGCACTTTTAACATCCATTTGAAAAAGTTTAAAATTCATATGACATGCATTGGCTAAAAGAATCCTAATGGCCTCTAACCTTGCAACAGGGGTAAAAGTTTCATCATAGTCTATCCCTTCCTCTTGGTTGTAACCTTTAGCAACCAATCTAGCTTTATTCCTAGTGATGAAGCCTTACTCATCTATTTGTTGCTAAACAGCCATTTGCTACCTACAATAGGGTGTTCCTTTGGCCTAGGGACAAGTTCCCATACCTTGTTTGTCTCAAATTCGTTGAGTTTCTCTTGCATAGTAATCACCCAACTTTCATCTTCAAGAGCCTCATCAATTGATTTTGGCTTAAATTGACAAATAAAAGGCAAGGTTATTCTCTAAAAGATTAAGTTGAGATCTAATACTTACACCCTTCAAGGTATCACCAATAATTAAATCTTTAGGGTGATGCTTGGAGAATCTCCAATCCTTGGGTAGATCTTGACTTAGCAACGCTTCTTGTTGATGTTTTAGTTCCTCATCTACTCTTGATGATTCACCTTTATCTTTATCTTTATCCTTATCCTTCGTTCTTGTAATGTGCTCTAAATCGTTATCCTTTTTTCTTATAGTATGCTCTAACTATAATTTTTCAAAGTCACCTATCATCAACAGAGGAACCTTTCCCAATACCAAGTTTACTAGATTCATCAAAAACTACATTCATAGACTCCTCAATTACCATTGAACTTTTGTTAAAAACCTTGTTGGACTAGGGAAGTTAACCCTAAGTCTTAGACCTCTTTTGATCTTGACAAAAAGGATTGATTAATTCTAATGTTTCAATTTAGTATTGTTTTGCAGTTTTTTTGTTAGTCTTTAAGTTAGAAGTTGGATAAAGATCTTAGTCTTCAAAGAATGTAAAGTGACTTCTAAATTGCGGCCGCAATCTAAGATTCGCGACCGCGATCCATGAGAAGACTTGCTAGAAACTCAGACAGATGAAATCGCATAGTCATTCTCGACCGCGACTCATCCAAAAGAAAAACTCCAAAAGTGACAAACAAATTCACAGTGTAAAGCTTGCCTCAGTCGCGACTATGAATTTCGAAGTAACTCAAGATGCAATCAAATCTACAATCACAGCTTGACAAGTGTCCTAGGTAACTGTTAAAAGTCAAAAATTGCAATGGGAACTTGTTGATAGCGACCGCGAACCCAAAAGAAGAAGATAAACACTTTTGGCAGACTCAGTCGCGGCCTGTACAAGGGAAATCGCAACCGCTACTTTTAAGAGTAGGTGAAAGGCAACGACTATATTTTCCTGGTGAACTAATCAGAAGCTGCCACTTGGACTAGCTGTTAGACACAAACGGGGTTTTTCTTATGGAATTTGGAATTCGCGACTGTGAATAAGTAGTAGCGACCATGAATCAAGACTATCAAGCATTTAATACGAAAATTTGTCTAGCACACTTTGATGATTTTATGCCAGTTTTATTGCAATGTCTCTTTGGTGGGTAAAGACTATAAATACCTCACCAAACAAATGTAAATGCAAGAGAATTGATAACTTTGTAACCAAACTCTTGCAATTTTGCTACTCACTCTTTTCTATTCTTTAAGTCATTGTTGGGTGTAAGCATAAACACCAATTGTGATAGGTTATAGTGTGAGCCTATCAAAATACTAAGAAAGGTTGTTATGTGAACCTGTTAAAACACAAGTATAAAGGTTGTTGTGTAAGCCTCAAAACACAAGTGTATAGGTTGTTATGTGAGCCTTCAAAACACGTGTGAAAGTTTGGTATAAGCTTGAAAACACCTTTGAAAGATAGTGGAACACCCAATTTCTAAGAATTAGGGAGTGGACGTACGGTTGTGTATACCTGAACCACTATAAATTGTGTGTTTCTTTCCCACTCATTTCTCTCCTCTCTTTCCAATTTTACTTTTTATATACCAATTCAACCCCCCTCCCCCATTCCCCCCTCCCCCCCCCCCCCCTCGCCTCCTCCCTTCTTGGTGCCTAAGGCTAACAAGTGGTATCAGAGCCTAATTTCACAATCAAACCTTAATTGGGTGAACAAAGATCATGGCACAAGAGGGAATCCACTCATAACTCAAGCCTTACTTTGATGGAACAGACTATACTCATTAGAAGTATAGGATGGAGATCTATCTTGACATAGATGTGGTGGACCTTTGGGATGTAGTCATCAAGGAATGGAAGCCACCCACCAAAGTTATGGATGGTAATGAAGAATTAATCCTAAGGGAATAATGGGTTGAAGCTCACCGGAGATCAAATGGCAAGAATAAGAGAGCAATGGCCATTCTTCTAAGCTCACTCTCTAGAGAAGAGATTGGAAGAGTGCAACATTATCAAACAGCACATGCCATTTGGAAGACTCTAGAAAACTATCATGAAGGCACAACTCTAGTCAAATCAAGCTGTTTGGAGATGTATGTCACCGAATCAAAACTCTTTATGATGAAGGACAATGAGAGCATCACATAAATGATAAATAGGCTCTTGTCCATTGTCACCAATATGAAGAAATTTGAAAAGAGCTCTCACTATCTATGAGGTAAACATAAAAATCCTTAAAAATGTTCCTCTAGATAAATTTGGTACTAGAGTTTGCAGCATACAAGAGTCTAATCCGAAGATTGGAAAGGTTCCAACCGATGTGTTGATAGGAAAACTCTTAGCTCATGAGTTGGCCTTACAAAAAGATGAACAAATGAAGAAGCTAAGAGGCCAAGGAGATAAACTGGAGGAAAAGAGAAAAACATGGCTCTTAAAGCTTCAACAAAAGAGAAGGAGGTAGAGATCACCTCAAGTGATGAAGAAAGTGACAAGGAAGAAGAAGAGCTAACAATGTTTTCTAAGAGGACAAAGGAGTTGATCAAGAGAATAAAAGAAAGAAAAGGCTTCAAGAAGACAGCTCTTAATCCAAGAGAGAAATCCAATGAAGTCACTTATTATGAATGTGGCAAGCAAGGCCACATCAAGTATGAGTGTCGCAAATTAAAGAAGAAGAAGAGATGGGACAAGGAGAAGAAGAAGAGTTTTTTAGCCACTTGGGATGAAAGCTCAAGTGAAGAAGAGGAAGAAGGAGAGGTTGCCAACATATGCTTCATGGCACAAGGAGATTTTACAAATGAGGTAAGTACTTCTTCCCATTCTCATTCTGAGTTCGAATTTGATGAGATAGATGAAAAGCTTCTAGAGGCTCTAACCATGAGGTGTGACAAGTATAAGTCACAAGTTAAAACTTATAAGAAAAGGTG
>CATIWR010188711.1:0-18560 GCA_949677035.1 Omphalea diandra
TTTTCAGCACTTCTCAGTTTGCTTTGATAGTGGACTCTATTCTACAGCATAAAGGACGAGAATTAATATTTGCTAGCATAGACCGTATGTAGACCACATGAAAATGTTTCTCCTCTTTTATTTATACACTTCTTGTTTTTACCCCTCGTCCTCTCACCCACCCCCCCCCTACACTTTTTGTTGTTATATATATATATATATATATATATATATATATATATATATATATATATATATATATATATATATATATTCTGTTCGATTTGAGTTCAGTTTCATTTCAGTCTGATTTTAGATTCGAATTTAAAAAAAAGACTAAAACTATTTCAATTTTAAATTAATACCGATTTAGTTTCAGTTTCGTCTCGATTCTTCTTCTATATTTTGTTACTACTACTAGTAATACTACTACTGAGTCTGGAAGCTTTGTGGACATAGTTTGGACTAAATGTATATTACTGTATTGGTCTTTCATTGTTCTAGTAGTATCATCGCCCACTTCAAAAGTTTTGGATCATTCTTTCGAAAAAAAAAACAACAGAAATAAAATTTAGAATCATTCTTTCAAAAAACAATAAGAAATGGCATCCATATAAAATAAATAAATTAAGAATATAATAGTTAAGTGTTGGTTAAATATCTTGTTTTACATATTTTGGAATTCAATTTGTTTGTAATCTACTTATTATAAATTCTACAATAATGTATATATACATATATATATATATATAATATTGTATAACATTTTAAATTATATATATAATCTATTCATTATTTATAGTAATTTTAATAAAAATAGAAATTATTTAAAATAATAAATAATTACACATATTAATAAAATTATTATCTAATATTTAAAAATTATACTATTCATATCATAATATAATATCATATGCAATATTATAATATTTACACTATTTTATTTATAAAAAATAGGCCCTTATTTGACTTAATTGATTATATACATTCTTATGAGACTTTAGGTCTTGGATTCAAATTTTTTCCACCTCTTTATAATTCATATAAATAAAAAATTCAAAATTATTCGTGATATATTTTTAATAAACTTTTATGTAAAAATATTAAAAAATTTAAAAAAAAACAAAGAGAGTATTTCCTATTTATGGAGATCAAATCTTTAAAATCTAAAGACCAAATTATTTAAGTTACATTTGGCACTTTTTATTGTTAATGATAATTTTTGAGTAACAAATTCAAAGAATTATTTTTTATTAATTGACACTAGACTTTTTAAATACAGGTCTTGTGAATTAAAAACAATTTTTAAAAATAATATTTAAAAATTTTATAAATAATTATCAAATTAATTTCACAATGTAAATATACTATTACAAATAACTAAAAAACATTCTCCACACACCTGAGAATATTGAAAATTATCCAACGAATATAGCTTTTCACAATAGCAATGCCAAGCATGCTCATGGCTATCAATATGCAAGGAAACATGAAAAGATTTTCCAACTTCCCATGTCATCATAAATACAAATTCCACTTTAAATATACATTTATTTTGTGCATTTATTAAAAAAACTTTTTTAAAAAAGAGACTATTGGGATATGAATGATCAATCTCTTACACTATTACACTAAACTATTTATTAAATTGAAGTTTATAGTTTTAGACTTCTATAATTTTAAACGTCAAAATTGAAATTATAATTCAAATTATGTGATTTTGCGACTCAAATATTAGAATTGAAATTGAAATTATAATTATAATTTAATTTCAACTTTATTATTTTATTATCTAAATATTGAAATTGTAATTTTAGCTCCATTTCAATTTTGGTAAAATTGAAATTAATATTAAAATTAAAATTAAAATTCTGAATTTTAACTCCAATCGTGCGGTCGAAACTATGTTGCCCAACGACAAAAACAAGAAAAACTCTCAGAAAATCATTAAACGTCCAGTCGAGTCATTTAGCCTCCATTCACTAAAACATTCAACAAGTCACATGGGGTGGGGGCTTGCTCTTCACAAGCAAACACAAAAACAACTAGCCAAGTAGCAATGCCCCTCATGGCATGCCCATGCATCCTCCTAAACTCCTTTGGGCCCCGCGATCGCTGGCCAGCCTATCACGAGACGCCACCGGCTTTCCCATCTCAAGTCAAATTGTCTTGCCCTTACGGGATCGAATGTCGCCCGCACTGGCATTAACTGTGAAATTAATATAAACAAATCTCTGCGACTCACATAAATATAGTAATATAACATAACGCTTCACAGGAAAACAAAATATTTGTTAAACCTACTTATTCTTGCTCATTACAAACTTCATATGCATATAGACAAAACAATGAAGCTTCTCCCACCGATGAATTTTCTTCGTTTATCACCGGTGATAATCCACCCATAATTTGTAGATACAGAAAAACTGCTAAGTGGTGAGATTGTAGGGAATATGCAAAAAGATCAATCAAATCAAATTGTATTAGTATAGTGAGGATGCTTTATTAATTATCTTTTTAAGTTCTAGTAATATTCTACAGGTGTCTCAGGACAACTTTCATCTGATACAACTTCTTTTGTAAATGGTGGAGGAACATAAGGTGGGGGTGTACATCTCAATAATGCCCAATTGACCCCTTGGAAGAAAGGGTGGTGCTTAATAGCTGACGCACCCATAGTGGAACCCAGTCTCCTGCCAGGCTCCTTAACTAAAAGTTGTGAAATCAGGTCCTTAGCAGTGGCAGGTATACCAGGCCCTTTAGGAAACTCAAGAGCTCGAGCTACAATATTAGCTAAGGTTAACTCGTGGTCCACACCTCTAAATGGGGTGACCCCATAGAATAGTTCAAACATAAATATCCCTAGTGTCCACCAATCCACAGGACTCCCATGACCTTCACCGGACACAACCTCCGGCGCCAAGTACTCGTGGGTCCCAACGAAAGACATAGACCGGACATCTATGGGCTCTGCCACGAACTCAGGTCCACCGCGGTGGCCTGTCTTCTTTTTGCGTTTACGTTTTGGATGGAAGCATGGCACAGCTGGAACTATACAGTTCGGAATAATGCATGAAGATGAAGTATTATAAGGAGGCAGATCAATGGGGTAATCATTTTTTGCTGTTGTAATGGGTGGCTTTTGGTTAGTGATGATCTGAGGAGTTGATGCAGAATCATCACATTTTAACGAGAGGTCAAAATCAGTGAGCATTATATGGCCATCTGATCGAACAAGCACATTTTCAGGCTTAAGATCGCGGTAAACAATCCCCATCATGTGAAGATACTCCAAAGCTATTACCACCTCTGATGCATAAAACCTGTCAAAATCATGAGATTAACATTAAAACAAGCATTAACTAATTTTTATTGCTATCTTAATCTAATAAGCCTATCTACAAATAGGCCTCAAGGTTTAAATCTCAATAATCACAAATTCTTATTGGCCAATAATATTTTAATAATAAATATTATCATTTAAGAAAAAAAAATTAATAAGAACAGAGCATAATTAAAATCTCGAGCATGCGTCTGGTAGGGTATATGGAAGAAAAACAAAATTGAGATCTTTTGGATGAACAATGATTAATCATGTCTAAAAAATCTGAATTATTACATTTAAAATCAATAGTTAAAATTTATTTTTATCAATAACAATTTATTTTTAAAAAATTTTAAATTTTATTTTTTTTGAAAAAAAATCTATCATCCAATTAACATAACTGGTCATGTTTAGACAAAGCATGAGAGATTCAAATCCAGTACTGGTGCCAGGAATATTTTGGCGCAAAAGTCATAATGCATTTGAGCAAGAAAATAATTGAGATGCAGCAAGAGTCCTAACAGCACGGCAAAGGGACCTACTATTTATTGTTATTTGTTTATTGGCAATCTGGCTTTATGGTTTTATTTATAATCATTAGATTAAATTAAGAGAATCTATATATATATATATATATATATATATATATATATTGCCCTACTTTTGTATGCATACAGCAGACTAGTGACCAGTGCCCTCATATTTCTGTAAGGTCTAATGCGACAGATACAAATAAGGAGAAGAAAAAAGGCATAAGGCATGGAAAAAAGATATCTTGACATGAGAGGCAAAGTAAAGCAAATAAAGTGTCTGAACTTGTGTCCTCCGGAATGTGCATATTCCTATATTATTTGCTCTACCTTTATCTTTACACCCAGTATTTTACATTTTACTTTGATTCTGATGATGAGGAATTATAAATTTAACAATTATTGTAAATCATGAATCAATTATTAGAGCTAATTAAGGTGTCGTCTAGCCAGTATGTGATCTTAAACTTTTACAACTTCCTCGTGTGCCTATCTCATATATTTATCATTGTCAAAGGGACACAAAGAAACATAAAATGACTAAGATAAGGATAGGATGTCTGTTTCTCAATTGGAAAAAGTAGCCAAGAATTGAACTGATGGTGCATACTCGATGTCGATAAGAGCCAAAAAGCAAAGAGATGAATTTGGGGCCACAGGTCACCAGCAAGAGATACAATTTCCCAAAGAATGCCCAGAAATCCAGCAAAACAACGGAAATCCTAAAGATTAATTAAACATTTGGGATTTCCATGGCCCATGTGATATTTTCATTCACTTGTGTGAAAAAAAAGCTTCCATTAAAAGAAGTTTTTTTTTAGTTTAACACCAAGCAAGTACTAATCAGTGAGTTACTTATAATAGCTATATAAACAACAAGAATACCTAATATTATTAGCGCCCATCAGAGCTACAAAACAAACTAATACCATGCTCTCCAATACTTTTTTGGGGTTAATTACAGCTTAATTGAATTCGAATTCACAACCTTATAGAGCTCGAGATAAATTTAATATCACCACGGCTTACTAAATAACCATAAGCTCTCCATTCCTCAAAAGATATAATGGACAAAAGGGTTTTCTTTCCTATAAAAGAACAATTAGCCCCATTACTCAAAATCTACAATGATGTACAACATGTACCCCATGCAAGTATACAGCGAAATAACCATGCAATTTTCCTATATTTGGTTTGGTTGTCTCCCAAATTGGCTGCTTATCGCCATCGTACGCAAACTAATCAATACGGCTGGTATCAATTACCATAAAATATAAAACCACCAAACTGCAGTAACAATTACCACTCTCCGTAATTACCCCATAAATGCGATGAGCCACAAGCCATTTATAAGACTTAAGATACTGGCAGCGAAATAAAAGAAACATAAATATTAACGTGAGCAGACCCAACCAATGCCATAATTAATTTACGTCGCTCCTAAATAAAACACGATTGACTGCTTGACGCATCAAAACGTCAAACCTTAACTCCGTGGACTACTACTAGTACGACTCGGCACGTGATCTAACGGAACTGATCTGGTGTAGCTCAAGCACACCGTAAAAGTCCATTTCACGTAACTAGCAAGCAGTGTTGAGCAAGTACTCAACACAGTGATCAATCCCGTGGGGACCACACCTGACAGGTACGGTAGCCTTCTCCCAGGTGGTGGGTCCCACTCCGCGTTCGATCGCCCTCTAGTTGGCTGTGTTCTTATTTTCCCTCTTAAAAAGTCATAACTGTTTGACAACGTTGCTAATTTATTATCATTACAAGAATTACTAGCAGTGGAATTTTTTTTTTTTTTGAAACTATGCGTACCTGACGGCGGTTTCTTCGAACCGTTTAAGCGGCTGACGTTGGCGGAGGACGTGGAGGTCACCACCGGGACAGAATTCCGTTAACAAACAGAGCCATCTCTGCGAGTCTATAACGGCGTAAAGCGAGGGCAAAAATGGATGATCTAACATTTCCAATATTTCCCTCTCCGTCCTCGCCCTACCTTCCTTACTTCTACTATACAACTCCTTCTTATCCATCACCTTCGCCGCAAACATGGGAGGCGGCGACGACTCTTCCTTCTTTCTCGCAGCACAAATCGGTGTTGGCGGTTGTAATTCGGTTTCTGGTTTCTTCAGCTGGGCTAAGTAGACAGAACCAATGTCTCCGGAGCCAAGGCGAACGGAGAAGCGGAGATCGGAGAGCGAGAGGGACTGTTGGAGGTGCTTGGAGGTGTGAGTGGAGGGAGCGGGAGTGAGAATGGCGGAGGAGGAACCGGAGCTGGTGCTGCGATGGAGAGTGGTGGCTGTGGTGGTGGTGGTAGCGGTGGAGGCGAAGCTGAGGCTTTGGAGGTCGTCGACTAAGTCGTCGAGGGGTGCCTCCATTGTACTTACGGGTTGAGAGAGAGAGAGACGCCGGGGGAGCGGGTGTGGAATATTACGAGAGGAAGGTGAGATTTAATTTTTGAAGGTGGGGAAATGGGCCGGGTATGGGCTTGGTGCTATGGCGAGATGGTGGGCCGTAGTTGAGACAGATTTTACCCTCCCTAATTATAAGGAGATTATAGGGACCTAATCATCTAATCAAGAGGATTGTGTCTACATTCTCTATTTGTGTTTTTTTTTTTTTTTTCTTTTTTGGATAAATGGGATTATGTCTAGATTTTATTCTTATTTCTTTTTTAATTAATTCTATATCGAGTATAGGGATGATCATAATTCATCATTCTTTAATTATATCTTAACCTAAGAAATTAATGTCAAGATTCAAATCTAATTAATTTTAAATTTTTTTCTCACACTGAAAAGATGATATTTTTTTCTCTTTTTCATGTGCTTATGACTAATTTGATCCTATTAATATAATAAGTGGTTAGGAACTTAACATTGAGTGAAGACCATCTTGTCGAAACCCTAGCTGCCTCTTGATTTTTTCTTTCGCTACTGGTAATGACCTTATCATCGACAATTGTCAACTATATCTCTTTGCTCTCCACTTCTTCCTTCTTTTTTCTTTTGTAATTTTTAATTTTATTGATATAAAAAGTGGTTAGGAACTTAATATTGACTCAAAATTAAAATATTTTTCTTAATATTTTTTGCTACACATTGATTATGAAATTATTTTGTTTAACAATTTATATTTTTTATTATCATTTTTAAATATTCTTTGCATTTCAATAGTTTTATTTTACTAGAGTTTTATAAATCTTTAAAATTATATTTATTTGACAATATTAAAAATGCAAAACATTCTTAACAGATTTCTTAATATTTACACCCATCATGCAATACAAATGTAATTATTCTATTAAATAAATATATATGGTCATTGTAAATAAATATTTTTTGCAAACAAGTAGTAACTATTAAATATAAACAGTAGAAATTTGTGTTTAATTTCTAGCAAGAAATAAAAAATAGAAATAATTTGCTTTTATTTGCTTTTATGTATTTAGGCTGATAACTAAAAAATTAAGTTCTAACCTTTTTTTTTTTTTTTTGGTTGGAGGGTGAGGTTACGAGTACAAAAGCTAGAACAAGTTTTTTGACTCATTCTTCAAGCTGAATCGGCTAAAAATTAGTGACCAGTACCAAAATAATCAAAGTTTAATTTGTCACCATCCCCATCAATAACTATTCACATCAAGCAAAGTGTAGCAATGACAAGTGTGCTAGGACAAAGACTAATTGTGGATTAAACTGCATGATTAGTCCATTCCAAATAAAGAAGTTGATTTGCATTGTCCAGCTACAATCTGCAGGGTCTTTCTCATGCCTGGTTTTTATACCATCAATCACTAGCAAAAGACATAACTCTTAGTCCTCTCTTCTTATCTATAATTAAATTTCCTTCAAATGAAAATGACCCACAACATAACCAGTCAGAATCAGAGATTTAAACATATGATGATCTCATTTGACAAACTAGTAATTAATTTTCATGTAAAAATATGTTAGGTATCAAGGAACCATTATAACTATCCATCAATTAAATAAATAAAAAAAAAGACAAACAAAACATTTTTTACATATACATATTCACAAGTTGATAAATATGGAATCTTAAGAGGGTTAATAGAAATTTTATATTTGATCCATAGGGTTAGTTCATATAACAAAAATAGTATGCTAGTAACAATGGAAGTAACATTAAAGACATGAGACTCATAACGTTCACCTAAAACTTATGTATATTGTTATACTTAAATCCTGGAATCTTGGCTCAACAGCAGGTTTGGACCAGGATAGGGTACTCATTCTGGGTCATCTGGTTAGCAAGAAATAAAGCTCTCTTTAGAGGCAAACAATTAGACCCTATTGCTGTTTGCAGATCTAGGGGACAAGCTGGCCAATGAATTTCTTCTTTTTACAGCTAACAAATCTGTTCAGTCTCCTCACTATGTTGCAGGAGGAGTTTCCTTCAGATTCCATTCAATATGCTGTCCATGTATCAGCAGGATTCAGCGCCAACAGTAAGCAGACGGCCATTGCAGTCTTAATGACTAACAGAATAAGGGATATTATAGTTGACGGCTTCACTTGCATCAGAAAGGCTCCGTCCAGACGGCATGCCGAAGCTGAGTCTATTTTAATGGCTCTGGATCTTGCCAAAGAGATTGTCTAATTTTATTTGTTCAGTGATAGCAGGGTCATTGTAAATTGTTTTCTAGATAATTCAGACCCTATCCCCTGGAAATTTTATGGATTGATATATCAAGTAAGAGGAAGATTTCCCCACTTTCAACTAGTTTTCATGAAGGCTATCACCAAGGCTAAAAACAAGCCTACCAGAGGTTTTCTATTACCTTTATGGATGTCTAATCCCTTCTGAACTTATAGCTCTTGTGAACGGTAATTTTTTGCCTTAATTTTTTTTTTTTTTTTTCCCTTTGACCAAAAAAAAAATGTATATTATTATATGCCTAAGATTTTCGTTATTTATATACATCAGGGGATCAAACTCTTAAAACTATATTATCATGAAATATAAAATACTCGCATTGGCAACAATCCCCACAACACCAATTTCATTATAAAATACCCTCATTGGCATTGTGGAGATAAAAGTTTCATCTCCATATTTTAATGTTCTTTTATTACAAATAAACTAAATCTTTCATTTATAAATAAAGATTACATATTGATCAATAAATTACAAAGTATAAAAATTTATCTCTTATAAATAATAGAAAGTTTATTAAGTATTTTCCAATTTAATTGACAGAGTAGTGTAATTAGTCTCCAAATAAATGTGCTTCGCTTAGTAATTATTATCAACTACAATTCAATTTTAATAAAATTTAATGAATTCGATGATTTGAACATTTAAAATCTTAGCTCTATAATTTAAAAGAGTATATGACAAAAAAAAAAGAGTATATAATATAAAATTTTATTCAAAAAGAATACATATCCATAAATGATGAACTAATAATTCTATAATAGAAAAATAATAAAAAATACATTAATACTAATAGATCTTTATCTAAAATGATACAAATTAATAAAAATCTAAGTTTTAAATTTTAAATCTAACTAGTTCTAAATTTATTTGAGAGAAATAAAAATAAATTGAAAAAATTGAAAACAGTTACATCGATCAAGAAATAATCCATAATGACCTAGATTGATATATAAAAAGAAAAAAATGTGAGAAAATAAAAGAAATAAAAGAAAAAAGGAGGCTTAATTGTTTTAATTTAATTTTTAAAAATATCCTACTAAGTAGGAGATTATTGCAGTATCATTTATGTTATTACATTATAATATTGTAATTAATAATTTATTATTGAATAAAATAAAAAATTATTATTTATTATTAAATTAAATAATATTATTAAATCTGTTACTGTAATATTCACCTATTAATTATCTACAGCTAATTTTTGCTTCAAATGGGTAAATGAGTAATAACACTCTACTTTATGACAAACATGAGTTGGGCTGGTGGGCTAGAAACAGGAATAGTGAATTGGTCTTACACCCCATATATAAGTGATCATTGATAACTTATGCCATGGCCCAGCATTCCTTTAGTTTTTGTTTTGTTTTCTTTTAGGTAACATTGTCGTGCTAAGCAAATACTAGCATCATAAATATTAATACTATGCATGGCCAAAAAAAAAAAAAAAAGTAGCATCATAAATATTAACACTATGCATGGCAAAGAACATGTAAGGGATTAAAATTTAATCTTCTAACTTTTGCTTTATAAAATTGACATTTGATCATCAAATTATTAACGCGATGTATTTCTACTAGTATATAACAAACATATAACATCCGCATGTAAAGAATATAATGTTATTTTTTAGTTCTCTGCTTTTCAGTTTTTCCTCTTACAAGTTTATAAGGGTGGGTGTAGTTGGGTAGCCATAGTTTGGCTTAAAATGTCTGTATGTTTTTTTTGCTGCTGTGCTGATTTGAGATGTCTTTTTCTTTGTACTTATTCTACACTTTAATAGATATCTTTAATTAAAAAAAACTATTATTGTATGTATGTATGTTTTCCCCCAAAATGATTAGTATTCCCTTTTTCTTTTGAGTTTTAATAAGGTGAAATCATGTTGTGTTATGATAACTCAATGTTTTAATCTAATTAAAAATATAAGATATTTATTTTTGATAATTTACAAACAAGAAAGTTTTTTGTCTAGCTCTTATATGGAATTAGATTAGAGCAAAATTTAATCGAGTCGAATCCACTCAAAATCTATTAAGTTTTATTTTTTAAAAAAAGTTTGACTTCGGCTTGATGAAATACTTGAGCTCATCTTAATTCGGCTCAATTAGTCATTTAAAAATTATTTTAAATATGAAATTCAAATAAATTTACTTAAACTTGAAATCTATATTGGTTTGACTCAATTTGATTATTTATGTAAATATATTAACATATAAATGATAAAAAGATAAAGTATTGAAATTTAATTAAACTCTCGAACTTCTCAAATTCAGTTTTTTAATACTCAAATTTCATTCAATTGATTTGAACTCAAGTTTCATTTAATTAATATCAAATCAATTTTGACTATTTATTGAATTAATCTCGATTTGTTAAATGGATTAACTATTTCTAGAGTTGATCTTGATTTGTCAAATGGATTAACATTAACATTGTTCTATTTCTTTCATTTATTGGTCAATAGATATCAATAGTGACAAAAATATTATTACGTATTGTAGTAAACAAAAGTATAGTAGTCTATTATCCCCTTCCTCCAGAACAATGAAGTACAGCTCTCTCAGCAACTAAATCACTAGTGTCCTCTCAATATCTTAGCAAAGGAGATAGCACTATACATGCAAATGGGCCCAAACTAAAGGTAGATCCTCTAATTGCTAAGTAACTATTCTCTTTAGATGGGAACTCCTGAAGCATATTCCCCCTAAAAGGTTAACTAGAAGATTGATGTTTATTATGGAAAATTAACTAGTAAATGGACAACAGAAAAAGGGCTTGACACTAGACAAAAGAATTCAAAACCCATTCAAAGAAAGCTCATATTTACCTCCTTTCATGTGTATGATGATGGATGGTTAAAACAATAAGGCTCTCCACCAAACACAAAAAGCATACCCTTTTAATTCTTGGGTTTGATTATTTTTTGTAATGTTATCATTATTATAGGATAATCAATACCCTTTTTCTTTCCAAGGTATAATGAGGGGAGAGGAGAAGAAGTTGAGTGGATCTTTTATGGCTAAATGTGGCAAAGAAAGGAGACAATTTATGCTAATTTCTCGTGTCCTTAAGCCTTTTTTATTCACATGTCATTCACTTTTTTGGGTCAACTTTTAGTTTATATTTATGGGTGTGAAACTTTATGGGCGGAAAATATGAATTTGGTTTTCTAATCTCATGTGGCAAAAAGAAGAATATAAATAGTTTCTAGTTTTGCCTTATAAAATGAGGTGAAAAGCAGTATTTGTTAGGCTTTATTTGTTCTGTAGTAAATATTTGTTTGAAAAATATTTTCATATTTTTTTTTATATTTGAGGCATTTAAAAAAATGATTAACATAAAATATTTTTGTACTCAATAAAAAATTAAATTATTTTCATGAAAAATAATTTTCTCTTAAATTTTAACAAACTCATTTAAATTAAAAAATATGAACTTATGTCTATTAGTCTACTTATTATTGTAAGTCTTTTTTTTTTTACCATCAACACCCATCATCGGTCGTTAACGATTGATAGTGATTGACGACAATCAACAAAACCCATAAATTTTTTATTTTTAATGTATTTTTTATATTAAATAATAAATAAAATAAAAATATAATATATAAAATTTATTATAATTTTATAAATAAAATTATAATTTTTAATATATTTCAAACACCAAAAAAGATATTCCTTTAAAAATATTTTTATAGATGAATTATTTTTTCTAAAATAAATAGGGTCTTATATATATATATTTTGATGCATCAAAAACATTCTAAAATAATAAAAAGATGTTAGAATTCATACTTCTGATCTCCTACATTATAAGACAGTCGAAATATTTAGCTTATTATAGCCATACACAAATGTAATAACTGTTACACCATATTACGTTAAAAAAGTAAGTTATGTATGTAGATAAAGTTTTGCATATTTCTGTGGTTCTTATGACTTTTCTTCCCCTTTCTCATAATAGCACTCGACTATAAAATCTGTTGTGAAATCAAATTTGAAATTTTGATGGTCCAAGTCCTCAATTTATGTTTCATGGCCACCTTATATTGCATTCATAATTACATATGCACCTAACATATTAAGTTTTGTTTGGTGCAAACTGAATGTGTATTTGGTATGGTATCTACCAAATACATAATATATGTTGAAAACATATTTTATGGTGGCAACATTTGACAATATATATATATATATATATATATATATATATATATATATATATATAGGTTTTGATTTTTTATTTTGATTTTAGTTAAAATGTGAAAATTAGTAAAAATAGTTTTTAGATTCATTTTAAATATTTTTTTCCAATTTAGAGAAATATATGTGAAAAACTCAATAAAAAAAATTAATACCAAATGTTTTGAAAATCATGCCAGATTAGTTGGTTAGACCGATTAAATTGGAAATTAAATTATGATCGGTTTGGTTAGTTTTTTTTATTGAATTTCAAAATTATTTTTATTTTTAATTATTATAAACCATTTCTTATTTTTAATTACTTTATGATTCTTAGAGATATTTTGATGATTTTTTTAAAGGTTTATTGAATCTAAAATTTGAATTTTTTTTAGTTTTGATAAAATTAGTTAATCTTTTTAATTTTGTAGTCAAAATTGATAAAAATTTGATAAATTTAGTCAAAATTTAAGTTAGTCAAAATAGAATAACACGTTATGTTAAAATATTAAGTTGAAATAACGTTAACTGACGTCAATAATTAATATTAACTGTTTTTTTTAATTTTTTTATAAAAATTTATACAAGTTGATTTGTCACGTCACACATATATCATTTTATTTTGACTAATTTAAATTTTAGCTAAATTTACTAAAAGTTTATTAAAATTAATAAAATTGATCAATTTTATTAAAACTCGAAAATGTTTAAATTTTAAAGTCCAATAAATCTTTTTTAAATTTTATTTATTACTTATCAAGTCAATTAAATCATTTGATTCAAAAGTCAATTAATTAATCGGTTTACTCACTGATCCCAGACAATGCTAGTGCTATTTAGGAATTCTAACGTAAGAATGGAGCCATTCATTTTTAATTCCTGTCTCTATCCCTAATAGGAAGGAATTACTCCATTCCAGTCCTCGTGGATTCCATCCTAACTAAGAAGATTCTTGTTCCTGTTTTCACGTTATTTTCTTTTTGTCTGTTATTACTTTTTATTTCAATTATAGTAAATCATACATAAAATTATTAATGCCTTACCCATTAAAACTTTAATATAAAATGCATTATTTTTTTATATATATATATATACACTAATACGTATTCTTATAATAGCATCATATAATAAAAATAGTGAAAATTTTTCTATTATTATTATCATATGTATATTTACTTTGCGATTTTCATTTGTTTTTTTTTTCTTTTTAACCAAAAACATAATGAAATTTTGCTTACTAAAGTAATTTATTTTCAATTTTCTTACGAAAAAGTTAAAATTTCATCCATATGCATAGAGAGAGACCTTTCAAATCTATCTTATTATTTTCCATCTTTCATGGAAGAAGCAAGCAACCAAAATAAGTTACATGATGGTAATGGATTTTCTTAATAAATTGCATTAAAAGGTTAATCAATAATCATGGATAATTTCTAATCAGTAGGGTCTGCTGGTAGACCAACCTAGGTAAAGAAAATCACACATATATATAGAAAAGACTTGGATTGGAAGGACAACAATTGTGGCTGGTGGAGAGTTTCATCTAAAATCACAATCAAATTAGCCATGCACCACTTTGAACTTTTAATGTTTAAATAGAAGTTTCAATTCAGTCATTTAACTAAAATTGATCAAAATTAATATAAATTCTTTTACGATGATTTGACATAAAAAATAATTATTTCATGAAAATATGGAAAGAGATAATAGAAGATTAAAGTATTTTTTTATGATAATTTTTGTCAAATAGCAAAAATTTGAATTTAAATTTGAAAACAATATAAATGATTGAATCGTTTAAAAATTATGATTAAAATTATAAATTTGCACAAAATTCAAAATTTTCTAATTTATTAAGTCATATTCGATCATAATATTTTCAAATTAGTTAATTTTCTTTAAAAGTTCGATTCACCGCTCTTCAATCTTTAAGAGTTTGTTAAGTCTATTTGAAACCTCTATTATTTTCTTTCTCAAAATTTCAATCTTTAAGAGTTTGAAGAATTATATCTAAACCTCTCTATTTCTACTCTCTATCTTTAATTATTCTTTTTGTCAATATGTGTCCTATCTTCTTTTTTTTTTTTTATAATTTTCCATAATCGCATGATACCATTTTTTTTCTATTCTATTAAAACCCAATTAATTCCTTATTCATTTATAAAAAAAAAAAATCAAACTTTTTCATTACAAAAAAACAAATCCTTAACAAAATTTTTTATGTAAAAAAAAAAAAATCTAAATCCTAACTAAATCCAACTAAAAAATTGACACAATCCCACCCAACAAGAGAAGAGCTCCCTCTTCTTAATTTCAATTGGTAGGTGTATCTTCAATTACTTATCATACATTAATAAGGAAAGAAAGAGAAAGATGGTGTAGGTTAGAAACATAATGGAGACAACAATCATGAAAAATCACTAAAGGGTTTAACTCATGTTTCTGTATTCTACCACACTAAAAGCAAAATTTCACGTTAAAAAACCCTAATGTTTTAACTTTAAATCATAAAATTAAGATGAAATCCCACCTTCTTCATACGTACACTCACATAATTTGTGTACTCTAGGATTTTGAACTTTGGGAAATACCATCTTAACCATAGATTGAATGATGAACAATTGAGAGTTTCATTCCTATTTACCGAATTATTATGATTTTTACTGCTGCAGCGAATGGTAAAAAAATTAATATAACATCAAAATTTTATATTATTAATATATGATACAATTCTTTGTGAAAAAAGTTTATATTATCGATATGTAATAAAATTTTCCTTTAAAATTAAAACAGTGTGTTTAGAGTGTTAGTATACTTGTACGACAAGAACTCATATGAAGTCGAATTAAATTTTTTAATATTGGATAGAGAATTATAGTGGTAAGATTTGAACCCATATTAGTGATATTTGAATTTAATGTTCATTTTTAAATAATTTCACTTTATCACTAGATTAAGATACAATTAAAATTAAATTAAATTAGTTTGATTATTTAATTGATGTAATTATTAGTATACATTAATACAAATATGTATAATTAGTTATATAATTTAAAAATGAAAATAATATTTCTATATAGCATAGTCGGATGGTAAAGTGTATTATTTGTACAGCTACAGTACTAGCCTCTATGAATAAAAAATATGAAAATGATATTTTACAAAAATATTAGTATAAAATGCGAATTTTGAAAAAATTTTAAGAAAGAAAGGGGCATTAAGGAACAGCCCGGGAATAATATCATATGTTATGTTAAAATAGGAAGGGAAAATGGATACAGAGGGAAATGAGAGAGCTGCTGAAATATTTCCAGCCTTACATTACAGGGAGAAAAGAAAGAAGAGTATAGAAGTAGAAGTAGGTTAGGTGGAGGCGTATGTTCTGTTGTGGAATAGGCTGCAGCAGGCAGCAGGCAGCAGGCGGCAGGGCACCAGCAGTAGGGAGGACATTTCTCGTGACTTGCATTTCTACACTTTTTTTTTTTTTTTGTTTCTCTTCTTCTCTTTCTCTTTCCTCATTCACTCTTCAGCCTCATTCTCTCGTGCCCTAACCCTGACTCCCTTCTTCTTTTTTTCTTCAACACCGCTCCTCTCTCCAGACTCCTTCTCGCCGCTTTGATTACCCGGCTCTGATCGCGTTTCAGGTATTCACAGCTCCTTTTTTTTTTCTATCCACTGTTTTGAATATTCAATTTCAAGCTCTGGTTTTATGCTTACTGTTTCTTTTTTTAATTTTTAATTTGAAACTTAATTTTACTATATAATCTTTCTGTTAATTGCTAACTCCTTTCTTTTGTATTTCTAGAGTTTATTATTATTTTAATTGTTTTGAGTTGTTTTTATTTTATTTTATTGTAGTTATTTATTTTGACCTTAAAGATCCGGAGATTTTGTCTGTCCTGTTCAAGAATTGATCGTTCAATGTGCTTTTTCATGGCCAATGACAATAGAGCAAGAATTACTGTGTTTGGCTATTTTGTTATTGTTGTTAGTATTGCTGAAGATTCAGTTTTGTTGTGTTTCGTTGGGATTATTTTGTAAATGAGTGCAGAGCATCTTGCGCATTGCTGATTGATGGGGAAACTTATGTAGTTATCTAAGGGTCCAAATTTTGGACATGATGGTGGTTTCATCATAGTCTTAGGTACACAAAGAACATTAGGATTGGAGATGAGGTAAAGGGGCTCTGTAGTTGAACATTCTTTTAGTAATCTCTATTGCAATAAAAGAGTTTGTACGCTGTTAATTAGGTTTGAACTTTCGAGTCTTATTGGATTAGAACTCCAACCATTATGTCTAATTTGAGAGTTCTATATCATGTCTTGTAGTGTTGTAAGTGAATAATTTTCCCTTTGTCTGATACTCATTAAATTGGCAGGCATTGAATGCATTGTTTTGAGGCCAGTAAAGGGGTTTTAACAGACCATTCAACTCAGAGAATCAGTATGATTGAAGAGAATTTCGAAGGAAAAGTGTTGCTGTTTTTGATATCTGTGTTACTTTACTTTCGAAATGCATCTTTGGAAATGGGCTGATGCAGTTTTGGAATGAGATATCAGTTATAAAGCAGTCAAATAAATATTATAGAGATGGATGCTTTGCCTGGTACTTCTGAAATTGTTGAATCAACTGAAGAATTATATTTTGATATGAAAATGGATGAGCAAGCTGGAAAGGATTCTGTTTCAAATTCAGGAAATAGGTATTCTATAGGGGATGACATTAATCGTCTGTTTGAAGCAATCAACATTAGAACTTCAACTAAGGGTCATGGCCTATCCAATGGAAGCAATAAAGACAGTTTGCGGAAGAAAGCAATGAAGAGACCAATCGGAGTCGGTTCTCCACAAATGTCAAGAATTGGAATTTCTGAGCCAGTGAGTTTGAAGCAGGCATTAAGAGGATTATGCATCTCTCAGGCATCAGAGATGGCTGCCATGAAGCGATTATCGAGACCA
Source organism: Omphalea diandra (assembly GCA_949677035.1). Lineage (NCBI taxonomy): Eukaryota > Viridiplantae > Streptophyta > Magnoliopsida > Malpighiales > Euphorbiaceae > Omphalea > Omphalea diandra. The sequence continues at coordinate 17,663 of CATIWR010188711.1, forward strand.
GGCTCATCTGGAGCCTCAGAAGCAGGAACCATTAAAAGGTTGTACCGGACAGTTGTGGTTGAGGCAAATGGATCTGGCCTCCCCCTGAGTGAAGTTAATGCTAATTTAGTGGAAATATCCCTTGTACCTGACAGAATAACATCAAATTCTGCTGAGAAGATGTGTGAATCCTTGGAAATGGAAAAGACTGAGTTATCATATCAGAATGCTCATTCTTCAGTGGATCAGATTGTTCCTTCACATACATGGTCTAGTAGTAGTTGTGGAATATCAAAGGCAGAAGTTAAAAGGCTTAAATCTACAGAATCTTCATCCACCAGTCCTGCTAGTGAAAAACTACAGGTGGATGCAAAACCTTCAGCTGGATCTCCAGTGTCAGAGGGGCAGAAAAATCATTTGCATTCTGCGTCTTTACCATCTAATTGTGGCCCTGGTAGTGCGGTGAACAATCTTGCATGTAGTAGTCCACGATTTATGAAGCCAATCTTCAGGAACAGAAGCTTTGTTAAGAAGAAAATAAAGCCAGATTCAGTTCCTGTCTCCAGCATGTCCAGTCACTGCAGTGGAAAAGTCAATAATGGTCTGGATCCTAGCATTAGCAATTCAAACACTTGTGACCATGTTCCTGAGATTGGAAGGGAAGAAAGTGTGAAACCTTCTCCAGTATTCGGTGCTATGAATCATAGTTTTGAATGCAATTCAGGCATTGAGGACACGAGTTCAAGCAAACTGGGTTCAAGTAATTCTGGTAACAGAGCTAAATCTTTATTGACTAAAGTTGATGAAAGATCAAGATCAAGAGAAAAGGGCGAGTTTTCCCAAAGCTCAAAAAGTAGCATTGGTGATTATAGTAGTAGCACAAGTGTTAGTGAAGATAGCAATCTAAGTGGGTCTAGTC
>CATIWR010188743.1:0-31569 GCA_949677035.1 Omphalea diandra
ATATATATATATATATATATATATATATATATATTTATTTATTTATGTATTTTTTTATTTATTTATTTATTTATTGTCTATTTTTTGGAGTTTGCTCTACATAAAGACACCTAAGATGCCATTATAAAGTTACTAATAATATCGAATATGCTCAAACAATCTAGATCAAGCATTCAAAGCCTTTAGTATTTTCTTTATTTCTTTGTTTATGCATTGAGTTTAATAATTAAAATGCGAGGTGTTGAGTGATCTTCTTTTAGCATTATTTATATATCTTAGATGAGTGTCACATTGGTTTGGTTGAGTTTTAGTTTTATAAATCCTCATTTATAGAAGGTTTAATGTAAATCTTGAACAAGTTAGGTAAGGTTTGAGATAGTGTTTGTAAACTATCTTAGTTATATTAGAGTGGTCGTCGATAAATCACTTATAACTAGGGTGATCAAGTATATTTATGAACGAGTTATTTAAAAATATCTAGAATTAAAATCGGTATTGATAAATTTTAGTTCGTTCTCAGTTCAATACTTATAATATTAGTTACATTCCCATTCAGATATAAACTTCAGTCTAATTCGATTTTATTTGATTTGATTCAATTTAATTTGGTATATTCAATTATTTGATTATTTTAAAAAAATGGACAAAATAAACAAAACCATACTTGTTTGGTACCAAATTTCTTAATTTATATATATGTTTTAGATATAATATATTTTAAAATAAATAACTTATATAATTTAATTTTGAATATTTAAGTGTAGTGTGTGTAGTTCGATTATTTGGATTGATTTAGTTCAATATAATTCGGTATAAGTATCCATATGGATAATAAAATTATCCATAATCAAAACAGAAAGTATTATTCATTCAACATAGTTCAAATATTTTTTATTATTTATTTTTTGATTTAATTTATCAGTGTGATTTAATTTATCTAGGGTCCATGCTCACTCATACTTATAACAATTAAAGTAATATCAACGAACTACTTAAGAACGATTAGATAAGCACCCGGTAATCTTGTTGGTTGAGTCTAATGGGTAGTCAAGGTTTGTAATCATGTGAGTTGCACTCAGAAAAATGACTTGGAGGAAAAAGACCTAAAATGGATATAGGTAGGCTATTATCGAACCTTTATAATCATAGTGTCAATCCCTTTTTCTTTCTTTATGTGCGTGTGATTGAGTACCAAAGCTTAAATTCTATAATATTTGTTATCATTCTATTCACTCCACTGTAGAGTGCTGTACCCAGACCAACACTGTTTATTATTTAATCTGAAAATATACATTAAAAAGGAAAAATTATGTGAGTCTCACCAATTGTTGACAACTAGTGATATGTGTTAGCAGTAAAAAAAAATAGCAAGTGATAATAAATATACTAAAAAATATCTATGTATATAATTTATCTTTATTTAAATGAGTTTATCAAAACCTAAAAAATGACTTTTTTTTAAGAAGAAGTTATTTTTCTTAAAATGTCTTAATTTTTCATCCATTAAAAAAAAAATTTTCTCTTGACGAATCTTTATAAGTACGCCAAGTATTAGAAAATAAAAAAATATTTTAAAAAAGAACAAAAAAAGTCATATATATGAAATCTTGAATTTTCAGATATTCATATAATTTGAAGAATATGATTTTTTTTTTTTTTTAACTTTTTCATGCATATGTTACTACTCAAAAAATTATATTTCAATAAATTTTTGATAAAGAAGTAAACCTTGTTCTTATATTTCATGTAATCAATTAGAGTGCAATAAATTTTAAATATTTATTTATAATTAATTAACTATTTTTCAACACTTAGTGTATGTAAAACAAATTAAATAAATTGCTTTTATGGATTTTGAAAATTTTCAATCTCCCAATAAGTTTTTTTGTGAAATCATTTTTAATATTATAAGATTATGATTTGAATTTCAAAATTAACTAACAAATCCTTTGATCTATATATTATTGAAAGGCTTTTTTAATTCACTTTAAAGATTATTTTGTTTTAATATTGGAACCCACATAGTTCAGAATCTAATAAACTGTCGAATAAAGTGACAAATGAGTCAAATTTTACACATCTTAATTGAGTTATTTTGATTTATATTTTTTTTGGACTAGTTTGAATCATGCTATTTTAGGCATGGGTATTGAGTTGAGTTACTTGGGTGTCAACAAGTCTAATTAAATCACCGAGTCAGAGTATAAAAAATAATTCACGTCAAGTTTTAGTCTCAGAAATTAATCATAATTTTGACTTTTTGAATAAAGAATGATATTTTGAATTTTAAAATATTTTAATAATTTAAGTTGAATTAGGATCGAATCAATTTAGACAGATCAATAAGTTTGATTTAATTAATTCAAGCATCTATTAATTGAGTTCAGTCAAATTAGGTTTGGATTTGAATCAACTTTTCAAATTGAATTAGAAATTATCACCTCCACTATTGAATCTAAATATTTAATTTTTTTTTTTTCTAAAGATGACTTTTCAACATAATTTATATATTTTGTTCATTAATTTTAAAAATTAAGAAGATGTAATTCATTTAGAGTTTAATAATTTTATGAAAAATAAGTTGAATATTATATAACACAATCACTAAGACTTCAAAGTAAAAAAGAAAATAATGTTACATGATAATTTCAATTCTCATCCATCGCAGGAAGCATAATTAAATTAGGTATTATAATATAAATTTAAATTATATACACAATAATTAGTTATTTCTTAGAGTATGTGTAGACATAAAATTGCAACATCAATTATATATTTGTATCACATACTAACATCATGCTCTAAAACAAAGTGATATTAAGAGATCATTATAAATTTCATTACATACAGAATTTAATTAAATTAATTGTTATAATATAAACTTTAAATTATATATATATATACATACATACATACATATATATATATATATATATATATATATATATATATATATATATATATATATATATTTATTTATTTATTTATTTATTTATTTATATTTATATTTATATAACACTATAATCTTAGAGTATATATGAGCGCATAAATTATATCCATGAAACCTGTTCCTATTTATCAAGATCTTGTATTAAAGTCAGTGATGTTAAGAAACCATTCCAAATAAAGGGAGGAAAAGGCTAAATTAGATAAATTTTAAGTTGGATTATTTTTTAATATAGATAAATTTGAATGAATTTGAGTCAAATTATTTTGAGTTATAAATGAATTCGTTTAGTTATCAAATCAAGGCATCTGTAAGAAATTTTGTTTCAAGTTGAATATGATCAGATCACTTATAATTTTAATTTTTTTAAATAAAATTATTAGTTCAATTTTATAAAGCATAAATAGCTAAGAATTTATATAAAACCAAATTTACATTGACCCAACTTGGGTAACTTGGATTGACTTACAAATTGGATAAGAATTGATGCGGACTTGACCAAAAAACGTTTATGTACATTTTGAGTTCGTGTCACTTTTTTATTTTCTTTAAATCCAGTTACATTTCTCAGACAAAATACAAATCAAAATTTAGATTAGATCATAAATTATCATCTTTAATTTTATATTCCATCATATGATAAAAAATAATTAAATTAGAGCATTTAATATAAACTTTTAATTATACATGTAAGATTAATTTTTAACATTATATAAATGAAATTAAAAAATCAGTTGTTTATCTATTGAATACGTGATATCAATAGACAATTTCAAATTTTACGTAATGGTGAAATGTAAAATTGAATCCGACAAGGTATATAATATTCATGAAATGAAATTGCAAGAATACTTTAATCACTATATTGTAATACCGGTTATGGAAATGATCAATCTTCATAATAATAATATGAACAATCTTAATAATAATAATAATAATATGGTTATCTTATTTATTAAATGCCAATGTTAAAGTTATTATGTTGATTTAGAACATTAACGACAAATTCAATTTGGTTGAATACTAATGTATATTCTTAAACAAAAATAGTATGAAGATCAACTTGATCTGCATTAAATGTAGATCAATAATATACAATAACAATAATAAGTATTAGAGAAAAATAAGATATTATTTCTCTCCATATATTTGTTTCCTTATTTTTTGCATGAGTTCTCTCCTTTCTTAAGTCAATTTTGTGACGTATCATTTACTAATCATTCCTAAAATAGGTGCATTAACTCATTCATAATATGGAATACTAAACTGACACAATATCATTAAAATTCTCTCATGTCATTCATTGTCATTAAAATACCTTCCTTCAATTATTTTTCACACTATGTATCTTGTTTCACAATATTTACAACAAAATATATATGGCTAAACAAACCAAAATACTAATAGAATGCATATTGGTTCAACCTCTATCAGACTGCTAGGCAACAACTTCAAAATGCAAAATGGTACAATCTTTAGTCTATTCTTTCTGAAAAAAATATTTAATACAAAGAAGTGAGCTCATATACTTAGTAAGTAAATATATAATGATACTTCAATCACATATAACATAACAAACATGTAAATATAAATAACTCATCATCATATTCATGCATGAAATAAAGATTTTTTACTCTTTAATACCACACAAGTTATCAAATGTTATAGTCACACAGGTTGTTATATATTGTTGTCATATAGGCTATCAAATGTTGTTGTCAGACATAATATCGTATTTAATTGCCACACAAGATATAAATATCATTGCCACATAGGCTATTAAATGTTATTGTCACACAGGCTATCATATTTTGTTACCACACAAACTATCATAATTGGTTGTCACATAAGCTATCATATATTATTGCTTGCTCAACAACATCAAAGATTAGTCTTTCAACAAATCACCTATAAATCCAACAATATAATGACTAATAACAACACCAATAAACCTTGGCAAATCATATCACAACATACTTTCATTCTCAAGTCATACTTCATCAACATCTCATGAAAATAAATAATTCAAAAGTATAACAATCCTTTCATTAATGTATTCATCAATATCATGCCATTAACAACATTTCATTCCATTGAGTATATGTTCATGACATTTAACCAATCACATGTTTAGTACTATTAGTTATTTATTTACCTCCTCCTTCAAGCTATTAAGGCGTTGATGGTCCCAACTTATTCCCAATATTATCTTCAATACCTCGAGGATTTGTTTCAATACACCAAATCAATCCATGATGATAAATTAAGATTTTCATTTTGTTATGCATATATGTTATAGTAAAATATCATGAACTAGGTGGTTTTGTTTCGGTAATTACTTTTGCCTCATAATTTATGGTCAATTAAACTAGACTATATGGGTACAATATATCTAAAATTCAGTCCAAAATATGTACTACATAATTTATGGTGAATTTTATCAATTTGCCCTATTTTGGGTACAATTATACATTAAACAGCCCCGTAAACTTAATCATATCTCAAAACATAGAAATTTAACTAAAAAACTGTTTCATATCCAATTAGTTAACATATAAATGAACATTTTCATGTTTTAAACATGCTCCAATTCAGCTTCTAAGGTCTTCAAATGAAATTATCAATCTCAGACTTTTCAGGCAAAAGTAGGTTCAGGATCAACCATAATCAATGATTCATATCTCTTAGCACACAAAATATCATGCAAAATGGTTTCACAAGCATTTATATAAGATATAATTCTACAACTTTCATACTTTGCCCTTCACCTTATTCTTATTCTAGCCCTGCAAAATTATCAAAAAGTAAAACTAATAGCTGAGTAGGTTTCAACAATAACCAGTCACAATCAATGGGTCAAATCTCCTTACACACAACTTATTTAGAAAAACTGTTTTAGAAGAATTTAGATAAGGCATAAACCTAGAACTTTCATGCTTTGAACTCTATCTAATTCATCTTCTAGGGCAATGAAATTGTCGTATAATAGTCTGCCCTGAAAATAGAACTAAAGGAATTCAGCTCATATTCACTATCAACAACTTCTCCCCATGAATCCTAACTACAATTACATTATAACTCCCACTATTTCCTCATGATTAACATGACATGGAGCAGAAATTTCATGGAAGAACAAATATGAAATCACATACATTTCACAAAAGCAAGAAAACCTCAAGATTCTTTCTAGTTAGTTTAGTTTTTCTTCTTTTTCTTCTTTTTCTTCTTCTTCTTCTTCTTCTTCTTCTTCTTCTTCTTCTTTTCCTTCCTTTCTTTCTTTCTTGGCTCTCTTCTTTTTGCTGCACCTCCTAACGTTTTGTCTCTCTAATATGCTCCTAAAAGAATAAAAATTCCAGTTGTATACCAACCTTACTAAGACAAAATCATGATGACTTGTTGCTATTGGTTGGAAGCTCAATTTTCCTCTTTTAGTTCCTCTTCTTCACTCCTTTATCAACCATATCCATCTACTAATCTTCATATGCTCCTTATACTTTTAATAAGTTCCAAAATACCATTATTTAAAATACTATAACACACACACAAATATATGACAATTTGTCATGCACACTAATTCTATCTAATAAGTAGATGAAATTAGAGATTTTTCTTAGTTTTATAGTTTTTAAGAAAATTCTAATAATTTTAAGAATTCTAATAAATATATGAAATAAAAAATTTTTCTAATTTTTCATGTTTTTTAATAATTTAGTCATTAGGGTATTACGAGAATCAATTCGATAGAATTAGTGTGCAATCTCAAAGAAAATTATAATAATTATAGGAAATCAGAGATTTTCCTAATTTTTAGCATTGATTAAGAAAATTATAATAATTTTAATTTAAATACGTATACAAAATCCAAGATTTTCCTAATTTTTGGCGTTTATTAAGAAAATTTTAATAATTTAAAAAAATATATGAATTTGGAGATTTTAATATTGTTGAAGTGTTTTTCTCATAAATTAAGGGATTAGAGCATCACAACTATCGATTTGATAGACTTTTGTCTAGTTGCAAAGAAAATTATAATAATTATATAAAATCAGTGATTTTCTAATTTTTTATTTATTATTAAATTTCTAATAATTATATTAAAAAATTATGATAATTTTAAGAATTCTAATAATTATTAAGAATTCTAATAATTATACGAAATTAGATATTTTCTAATTTTAAGTGTATATCAAGAAACTTGTAATAATATTAAGACTTCAAAAAATTATACGAATTTAGAGACTTTCATATTATTGATGTATTTTTTTTTTTTTAACAATTTAAGCGATTAGGGCATCGTGAGTATTAATCCGATAGAATAATTTTAAGAATTCTAATACGTTTATGAAATATGAGATTTTTTCTAATTCTTAGTGTTTATTAAGAAATACTAATAATTTTAATAATTCTAATAAGTATACAAAATCAAAGATTTTCTTAATCTTTAGTATTTTTTTAAGAATTTAGTTGATTAGGGCATCACAAGTAGTAATTTGATAGAATTATTATCTGATCTCAAAGAAAATTATAATAACTATACAAAATAGGAGATTTTTCTAATTTTTAGTGTTGATTAAGAAAATTCTAATAATTTTAAAAATTCTAATAAACATACAAAATCAAAGAAATTTCTAATAATCTTTAGTTTTTCATGAATTTAGTCGATTAAGATATCACAAGTATGAATCCAATAAAATTTTTAGTGTTTATTAAGAAAATTTATATAATTTTAAGAATTCAAAAAATTATACGAATTCAGAGTTTTTCATATTCTTGAGTTGTTTTCCAATAATTTAAGTGATTTGTGATAAAAAAAAAAAAGAAAATTTTTGATCGTGAAAAAATTATAATAATTATACAAAATCATTGATTTTCTTAATTTTAATTGTTATAATATTTTTAAGGATTATAATAAGTATACAAAATTAGAAATTTTTTTAATTTTAGTGTTTATTAAGAAAAATTTAATAATGTTAAGAATTCAAAAAATTATACGAATTCGGATATTTTCATATTCTTAAAGTATTTTTCTAATAATTTAAGCAATTACGACAACTATGAATATCAATCCCATATAGTTTATTCTAGTAAAAAAGAAATTTATAATAATTATATGAAATTACAAAATTTTAAAATTTTTTATTTATTAAGAAAATTATAATAATTATATTAAGAACATTGTAGTAATTTTAAGAAATCTATTAATTATACGAAATCAGATATTTTTCAATTTTTAAGTGAATATTAAGAAAATTCTAATAATTTTAAGATTTCAAAAAAATTATACGAATTTGTGAATATCAATCTGATAAAATAATTTTAAGAATTCTAAGAAGTATATGAAAGCATAGATTTTTCTAATTTTTAGTGTTTTTTAAGAAAATTTTAATAATTTTAAGAATTCTAATAAGTATACAAAATCAAAATTTTTATTACTAGTTTTTAGTGTTTTTTTAAGAATTAGAGAGTAAGGCATCACGAGTATCAATTCCATAGAGTTATAGTTCGGTCTGAAAGAAAATTATAATAATTATATGAAATTATAGATTTTTATAATTTTTAGTATTTTTTTTTAAAAAAATCTAATAATTTTAAAATTTTAAATAAGCATTTAAAATTGAAGAAAATTCTAATCTTTATTGTTTTTTCAAGAATTTAGTTTATTAGGGTATCGGAAGTAGTAATCCAATAGAGTTATTATCCAGTATTAAAGAAAATTATAATAATTATATGAAATCAGTGATTTTTCTAATTTTTTAAAAGAAAATTCTAAGTATATGAAACTGAAGGTTCTCCTAATTTTTAGTATTTTTTAGAAAGTTAGTCGATTAGAAAATTGTAACTTACAATTTGATAGAGTTATTGTTTGGTCATAAAGAAAATTATAATAATTATACGAAATTAAAAATTTTTCTAATTTTTTTATTTATTAAGAGAATTCTAATAAGTATACGAAATAAGAGATTTTTTTAATTTTACTATTTATTAATCAAATTCTAATAATTTTAAGAATTCTAATTCTAATAAGTATATAAAATTGAAGATTTTTCTAATCTTTAGTGTTTTTTTAATAATTTAAACGATTTCATATACTTTATTACAAAATCTATTTTGATTTTTGATTTTTTTGTGTTTTTAATAATAAGTTAGTGTTTTTTAATGATGTTTTATTACAAAATCATTTCGAATTTGTAAATAATATATATTCAACTTTCATTTTATTAATTTTCTCTATATATTGGTGTTCAATTCCTTGATAGATGAAAAGAGTTTTAAAGGTCCTCTACTTTTCTTCAAAGACAAATGATGATTGTAAGTTTCATTAGCCTCATCCTTTGAATTATTCTCTCAAATATATGTCATTCAAGGTTTTTGCATATATATTAATAATTGTATTTAATAGGTGTTATTACATATAAAAAAAGACTATGTTAACCTCAATTAATTATTTTTATAAATTATTGTGTATTATAAAAAGAAACAACTATTATGAAAGAGAAAGAGTAGAATTGGAAAAAAAAAAAATTAATGTTCATTGATAATTGTAAAATGTCGAAATATTATAAAACAAAAATTTTTCTCTAAAATGATATCTAATTTAGAATGGAGGGAGTATATGACTTGTAGATATTATTACCACATCAATTACTTTAGGTGCACATGCATGTCATGACTTGTAAATTTCAAGTTCAATACCTTCAAATATAATATAAAATTTTTTTCTCTTTTTATTTTTTATTATTGATGACCATTCATTTCAATGATAATAAGATTTATAATATGAAAGAAGATAGAGTTCATTTAAGAAATTATTATGTTTTTCGGATAGTGCATTTGCATGAAGATGGAATAAGATGGAGAAGTAAGTAGAACATATGAACAGTTTTTAAGAAGAAAAAATAAGTTAATATATTAGTGAAAAAGTAATTAATGTTATAGTTGAGTATAGTAACTCTAAATGCAATAAATGATATGTATAGAAAATTATCAATTTAAATTAAATCCAATAAATTATATTTATGAGAAATTACAAATTCAAATTTTAAATTTCAACTTTCAAACTTCAGGTAAAAAATTTTAAAATTTATTAAGGGACAATATTGTCAATACAAATCAAGTTATATGTTAAAATTACATATTTATCCCTTTTGATCCCTAGCACTACTCAATCTTAAATTAGGAGCATGAGATATAGTACTAAGAGTCTCATGAGACATTTTTAGTTGTTAGGCCTGCATATTGGGATTTGTAATAGCAGGGCAGAGATGCTTGGAAATTTCAATACAAGACATAGACATGGAAACTCAATGTGATGTTTTTGTAACATCTTACACACTCGTGTCATCTTGGAAATAGAACCAGAATAAAGAAGCGTGGGATCTCTGGTCAACATAGCATTCTTTTTCCCAATTTCGTTTTGCCATACAAATATTTCCTATTATTATTATTATTATTGTGTGTCCTTTAACAGTGTTCACATTGCACTGGGATGTTAAATCTCCTGGATTTATAAAGATAAGGTTTGCATATGCCCATATGCTCATACTGCTTCCCCCACTGCATGGTCCTCTTCTACAGAATTTATGCTCACATGTTGGATTTGCTTAGAGATTTGTCACTTGTTCCTTATCCCCAAATAATTATAAGTACCACTAAAGTTGAAACCTATAGGCTTTGAGCTTAGACAAAGGAAGATGAATTTATTTTCATAGGAGGTTTCTTTTTTTAATTTTTAATTTTTTTGAGAAGACATGTTAATAGGAAATTGTTCTAGCAATAAGCAACTCAAAAACAGTCTCAAAGATTGAGAGTATGAGTCATATTTAGGGAAGAGCGCTCGATTGGTTTGATTTTTTTATTAAAATCAAATAAATTAAATTTTATATTTTAAGAATCAAATCAAATTAAATTTTTTTGAAAAATTAAATAAATTTAATTTTTTGAAAAATTAAATAAATTGAACTTTTTTGAAAAATTAAATAAATTGAATTTTATATACTTAATAGTTTATCATAATCAAATTTATAAAATTTCAATTCTGTTTGTTTCTATTTAATTACATTACATATATTTTAGAATTTGTTCAATTCAAATTAGTATAATTTATTAATAATTTTAGTTTATTCAATTTATTCAGTGTTTTTATATAAAAAATGAACTAAAACTGAAAATCAAATTTTTTAAAATTAAAATTGAATCAAACTAATCTACACTAAAAACCTGAATTGAACTGACCAAATAATATCAATTCAATCAATTTTTTGTGTTTGGTCGATATGCTTTCTCTCTCATAGTCATACTTTTTATTTAAATAATATATGTATTTTGAGATATATATATATATATATATATATATATATATATATATATATATATATATATATATATATATATATATATATATATAAAGCATATTTTTATAAAATTAAAATTGATTAAAAAACCTAAAAATTTGAAAATACAATTTAATAGAAAAACCTACAAAATTTGAATATTCTAAAAATTAGTATACAAAATTGAAATTGATATTAGAAAATAGTAATTAACATTTATTATATCTTTTCTTAAAAGAGAGCACCATTAACTATTTTTTTTCCCTAAGAATTAGATTTCCATAAGTGCCTAATTTATTGCAAATTATCTTCAACAACATCTTTTTTTCCTATAAAATAGTGGAGCGAGACTTTTTAGTTCTCACAAATTACACCAATATACCATCATTCTCAATTTCTTATAATTTCATCTTATTACTTATAGTTTTTATTATTTTTTATTAAATAATTGGCCAAAAAGCTTCTCAAAGTCTTGATTTAGTTGTTATTGCTTCAATAAATCTTGGATTTTATCATTTCTATTATTTAAAAATTTATATTTCAATTTTTTATTTATTTTAATTAGCTTTTTTTTTTAATCTCTCAATCCTTATTTGTTTTGTTTATCTTTTTTTTTTTGGGTAGACTTATTAATCTTTGAAATGACTAGTAGAAAATATGAAACTAGATATGAAAAACTTGAGAAAAAAAGAGAATAAAAAATTGAGTGCAGTTTCAAAAAAGAGTTCTTAATAAATATCTTAGTGACAAAAGAGAATCAAATTCTAATCAAGAGGTAATAGGTGAAGAATCAAGTATTAGAGGAGACTTAGAAACTAATAATCTTAATGTGATTAAACGGTAGAATTTAGAAAATAATATTAATGTAACATGAGAAAATCAAATTGTGAAACAAAACCTTAATGAGAGTCTTAAATGGTGAACAATCTAGCTTCAGTATCAATTGTTATTATCCTGAACAATGGAAGGAAATTGATACAAAGTAGCAAGATCTCTTAGTAAAGAAAGATCAAATTAAAATTGATGATATTGAGTTTCCAAAGGATGAAAATAATCAACATTTCTCTAAAGAATTTTATATTCGTGACTATTAAATAAAAAAAAAAAAAAGATAGGAGATAGTATATTCAATATTGATAGATAAAGTGTTTTTATTTTTGTTGTAAATTATTTGGCTCAAATTCAAAATATAGTACCATTCAATTAATAAATAAGAATGTAGAGATTGCAAAAATCTTGGTAAAAAACTTAGTTCTCATGAAATATCTAATGAGCATATTATCAATATGACTAGGTGGATTAACTTGCAAAAGATATTTTCAAAAAATAACACAATTAATAAGAGTGTTCAAGATCAAATTAATAAGAAAAAAGAACATTGAAAAAAAGTTCTTATTACAATCATTTTTGTGGTGAAGACATTGGCTTGAAACAATCTTGCATTTCAAAGAAAGAGAGCATCATATTAATATTGAAAACTTTTTAGATCTAATGGAGATGATAGTAGAGTTTGACCCTATAATGCAAGAACATATTAGACGTGTTCCAATGCATGAAATTCATAATCATTACTTGGGACATAACATACAAAATGAGTTGATTTTGATGTTAGCTGATGAAGTTAAAAGTATCATCATAAAGAAAATAAAAATAACAAAGTATGACTTGGTTATTCTTGATTGTACTTCTAATGCAAGTCATAAAAAACAAATTAATGTTATACTATGATATGTTGATACTTTAGTAAGCCCAATAAAGATTGATGAGCACTTCTTAGAGTTTTTGGTGGTAAATAACACGTCTGGGATAGGACTTTTTAATGAACTTTTAAATGTATTAAAAAAATAATCTTGATGGAGATGGTATTAAAGGATAAGGTTATAATAATGGATCTAATATAAAACGTAACAAACAACGTGTGTAAAAAAGACTTTTAGATTCAAATTCTAGAGCATTTTATACTCCTTGTAGCTGTCATAGTTTGAATTTAGTTCTTTGTGATATGGCTTATTAATGCTATAAAGTAATATCATTTTTTCGATTAGTACAATGTATATATTCATTATTTGCTTCTCCTACAAAAAGGTAGAAAGTTTTATTAAAGTATGTTACTTTAAAATCTTAAACCTTTATCCCAAACATGTTGAAAAAGTCACATTGAAACTGTCAAAACTCTAAAATTTCAAGCCCCAAAAAATTAGGGATGCTTTACTAAAATTAGCAGAAGTTAGTGAAGATCCTAAGACAAGGAGCGAAGCCACATGCTTAGTAGTCTATGAGATTGAAAGCTTTGAATTTCTATTAGAAATTAATATGTGGTATCAGATAATGTTTGCAATAAATTCAATTAGTAAAAGGTTACAACTTGAGAATATGCATATAATCTTGCAATGGATAAATTAAAGGGATTTATTTCTTATTTCAAAAACTATAAAGAAAATGATTTTAATTATGCTTTAGATTCATCTAAACAAATAGCAATTGAGATGAAAATAGAACCTATATTTTGTAAAAAGAGTGTCATCCATCAAAAAAAGCAATTTGATGAAAATGATAATAAGGATAATGAGATGATAAAATTAGTCGAAGAATCTTTTAAAATTGATTGTTTCTATTATATTGTAGATGTAGCAATATCTTCATTGCATGATTGATTTTAACTATTTTCAAAATATATTATTTATTTGGTTTTTTGTTTGATATTGAAAGATTAAGATTTTCTATGATTGTGATTTAGAAAAAATATCTTGATCTTGAAAATTTTCTTAAGCATAACATGCATTCTGATATTGATGGCTTTGATTTGTTTTTAAATTAAAAGTTTTGACAGAAGTTGCAAAAACAGAATTTAATACTCCCATGAAATACTTAATCTAATAAAAGAATTAGATTGTTTTCCAAATTGGTTTGCAGAAAGAAATTTTTAAAATTAAAGATTATAACAAATTATTTGCTAACATCTATGTCTAAATAGATTAAATAATTTAATAATTTATTTTATCGAAAATGATTTACTTGCTAAACTTGAATAAAAAATTTTAATTAATAATTTTGCATCTTGAATGGCTAGAAGTAAATATATTATTTAATTTTACTAATTTTTTTAAAGTTAAAAGGCCTGATTTACCTAGGGCCCCTAAAAATGTTAAGCCACTCATTGTGCAAAGCGCTTTGTATATCGATTCACTTGAGAGGGCAAGAATTTGAGGACTTGGATGATTTTTCAGATATAATTAAATTTTTAATTACTTAATATATTAAGTATAACATTTTAACTTAAAATATTAAAAGGTTTAAAAATTAAATTATTATAAAATAATATTTTAAGTGCCTAATAAAAAAGAATTATTAAATATAGTTAAAACAGTAAAAGGTTAAAAAAATTTACCAAATAAATTTTAAAAAAATTAAGTTTTTGATGTTGTTTATCAAACACTCGTGGTAAAACTGAAAATATTGAATTTAATTAACTTATTTGATTATCGAAATTAGTAACGTATGAGTGGTAGTTTTATCTCTATTATATTGACTTAATAATTTATAAATTTGAAAAAATATTTTAAAATTACTTAAAGAATTAAAAAAATATTTTATTAAAAAATATGTAATCTAGAATATTAATATAGTTTTAAATTAAAGAATGAAAAAGAATTGATATATTAAATTAAAATTATAATAATTCTAAATATAAATATGAAGAATATGAATTGTTATAAATATTGAAAAATTAAAATTTATAATGAAAAATATTGTTAAATTTTTTTAAAATAAAAAAATATTACAAAAATTAAAATATATTAAAACTTAACTGAAAATCAAAATTTAAATATGAATAGACTCATATATATATATATATATTGGTAGTGTTAGGCTGTGAGGCAAACAATTTTAGAGCCCATTCTACTTGTTTTTCGAAAAAAAAAAAAAAAATTCCTTCAAGCACTTTCATTCGATTAATGCATATTGAAAAAGTTTGCATTTACTATTATTATATAGACTAACCTCTATACTTGGAGACGTAATTTAACATCTAAATATTCATGCAGGATTATTGTTGGGTATTAAAAAAAGTATGTTTAGAAATTTTGTTGTTTAATTAATTGTTTTTTTCATTTTTTATATTTTATCAACTATGTTTTTGAAACAAAATTGTCAAATTATCGATTTTATAAAAAAAATAATTTAAAAAAAAATTAAAAAATTGACTCGAGAAGCACGATCCTAAACGGCCCTAATTATACAAGTTTTCTTCACCACCAATGCCAACTTTGTTTTCCACCACGTCCCTGCACACGGCCAATTAATTCACAGTCCAACTCACAAACAAAAGGCCAAATTAAATATGAGATCTCAATCTGTCTTTAAAAAAAAAATAAAAAATTTAAAGAATTTCTCCTGAATTCACAGTATAAAATGATCAGCGATTCAATTAAAAAATTTTACACAATATGTTTTAAATATTAAATTATATTAAATTATGAAATATTGTAATAAGATAAAAAAATTATATAAATTTTTTTAATTGATTAATTCATCATCATGATAAACCTCAAAGCTATTAAATTTCAATCAAGGGCACTATTTAAGAAATCAAATAAGAGTAAAGAACTAAAAGTTACAGACATAAATTATTGAAATTCTTGATAGTCATTAAATCCAAATCAAGTCAGTCAACAACAAATCTTTTTAAAAAATATTATTTATATTCTTGATTAATGATATTTTATGTTGCTTAATCTAACAGTCGTTTAATAAAAAAAATTCATAAATTTGGTTAAAGTATAAAATAAGATTTTGTAGAAAAAATATTTCAATAAGATACACATTGGATAGTAGTTGGCAGAGTCATACGTGATTATCTTTTCTATGCAAGTGTCGGTGTCGTGCCATTTTCTGGGAAATTTATATTATTTCTTTGATGTGAAATTTATATGCTGATGCTCTGGATTTCGATTGAAGGAGATTTTTCAAAAGAATTTCCACCTGTTTTGTATTATGATTTCTAGTTGAAGCAGTTCTTAAAGATCTCTTTCCCATTGCTGATCACAACATGAGAAACACATTCCCACATAAATTATCTGCATTTGCATTGCATGTCTCGTGTAGTATAAAATATCTATCTAATCAAATTCTTTGAGCTAATTATATAATCAAGTTTAAAAATTCCTAATTTACTTTCGTTTGGCGGTCAAATTTCAATATTTTTATTCAAAATCACTTTTTTAAGAATATAGATTTGTAAATAATAATTATAAAAATATACGACGGTTATTTTTAATTGAATTTAAGTTTTTTGAGAATAAAGAATTACAGTGTTTTATTCGTACACAGAAAATTTTAAGAAAATTAATTTAAATTATTGTTATAGTTTCAATAAAATTATATTTTTGTTTAATTAATCTATATAACTGCATAATAAATCTTTGAAGGCTGTTAATATGAAATAAAAGCTATTACAAATTATTTCTTTCAAGATAATGGTGATTAAGTAATGACTACTGATATTAAGTACATAGTATTGACAAATGATAACAATAATGATCATTGAAAATAGGTAACATATACTAATTATTAAAAAGTTTCAAGTAGATCAAACTAATGTATGGCTATAATAAAATTTTACGTTATGATTTTTATTTTGTTTGCGACAGTCAACAGATTTTTATTTTTGAAATTTGATTTATATTTTGATTAGAGTTTTTTAAATAAAATATATAGATTTTAATTTAGTAAATTTAAATATATTAGAGATTATATATTTCCCATATATTATCATAAAAAAGGGTTTATTGTTCTATATATATTTTTATAGATTTCTATGATTATTGAAAAGTAGTTTTTTTTATCCATTGAAATAGAAAAGTTTTTTTTTTTTTTTATAGATAAGAAAGTAAGAAGTGAAATTCACATATTCAAAAAGTTAGCTTTCTCATAAATATAACTTTCACAAATATGTTAAGTACCCCAATTTACTATTTTAGAGTCACTTTTTCATAAGAATCTACGAATGAAGCTAGTAGTTTCATAAGAGCAAATTATATTAAAAAAAATTTAAAATTAGGGGTAATTTTTAAATATATATTAACTTTTATTTCTCATTAATAAAATGCATATATTTTATTTTTCCCTCCAGATCTATCATATAGTCAGATTTTAAGCCTTTAATTTTTTTTAATTAATTTAGTTAGATCTAAAATTAATTTTGAATTCTAACAAAAATAAAATTTTATATTTTTCAAGAGGATATAGGTGTGGCTTTCAGGGATCAAATAAGTAAGTCATGGCTACTAGAACTGTCTAATATAAATTTTAAATTATATTATACAAATTATAATATACAAATTTTATTAAATTATTAGTAAAAAATTATTAGTAGTGTGAATTATAATATACAAATTTTATTAAATTAGTAGTGTGAATTATAAAAAATTATTAGTAGTGTGAATTATAATATAAAAAATTTTATTAAATTATTAGTAGTGTGAATTATAATATACAAATTTTATTAAATTATTAGTAAAAAATTATCTTACTTTTTGTATTTTTTATATTATATTAAGTTTAATACATAAAAGTCAAAATAAATAATTCTTGTTTCGTTTTTTTTATTTTTATGTATTTTTTCATTTTATTTTTTAATTTATTATTTTATAGTTTTTCCATCACGCAATATATATCTAATTGTGTACATATCAAAATATTAATTTCATAAATAATAAATACTTATTCTAAATAATTTCTAAAACCTTCACTTACAAATGATAAATTCTTGTAATAAACAATTGTTGATATCATAATTTTATTATTATTATTACTATTATTATTATTATTATTATTATTATTATTATATACACACACATTAGAAATGTTAAGTTTGATTTAATGAAAAATCCATCTAATAGTGGTGTCACCCAAGTTTTTTTAGATTTTATTTAGGATATCAAATTTTTTATAACACCTATTTTCATTTATTAAGCATGACATTCATATCTAAGTATCCATTGAATAAAGATTATTATATCGTTCATACACAATCAAACAAGCCTTTAATGTACACATATGTTAACCCATTTAATGTTGGTAACCATAAATTGATGTCTATCTAGGTATATGTACATGACATAAGGAGAGAGAGGGTTGAAATTTAACTAACAACCTGTGCTCCATGTGTCTATATGCAAAACTTTATACTCCAAAATATCCAAACCTTATGCTTTAATATCTGAAAAAAGTAATTGTGATTTGGATGCATTACAAGTATAAAGACTTGACCATACAAGTGCAAATGCAATAGATTGATTTTGTCACGACCTTGCAATGCAAACACTACTCCCGATAATTCATGTGATTCAAGTGACATTTGATTTTGTTAGCTAACATATAACACGTGATTCATTTGATCAATTATATGTGCCACGATCTCTTTTTCAAGTACTTTACAAGTGTTTGACAAGTCAGTCACAACATCCTTTTAGTTCTATATGCAAGTGTTCATTTATAATGGTATGCCAAATAATCATTAAAATCAT
Organism: Omphalea diandra; assembly: GCA_949677035.1. Taxonomy (NCBI): domain Eukaryota; kingdom Viridiplantae; phylum Streptophyta; class Magnoliopsida; order Malpighiales; family Euphorbiaceae; genus Omphalea; species Omphalea diandra. The sequence goes on from CATIWR010188743.1 coordinate 18,807, forward strand.
ATATTCTTAATTGACTTGTATTCACATGTAAAATGTCATAATTCAATCACATATACATGTAATGGAACACAAGCATATTATAAAATTGTCACACATACACATTAGAATCCAATTATAGCTTTCATTCACCTTTGATGGAACAAACCTCTATGGTATGTTTGAACCTCTCTCTTGGGCATTTTCAATGTGTTGAGATCTTAATATTTGATACATATATCATTATAACTTGTCAAAATGAGTTTGCATGCATGTATGCAAATATGATAATATTCTATGCATGTGGGTCAAATATTTAAGCTTATTATTATTATATGGCAGTCTAACCTTGTCGTACTCTCACAACAATATATATATATATATATATATATATATATATATATATATATATATATGAGTTGATTCTTTTTTCTACATAAACTAAACACATAATCATACAACATAGTTAAAATTCAAATTAATACAAGGCCTATAGAAAAAATGTGGTGAATTTTTTAATTCTGTCCTGTTTTAATGTGATTTTAGTCTGAATAGGTCTTACATTTCTATTCATATCTCAAATTGTACAAATCTAATTATAAAATTGATTTACCAAAAGATACATAACACATAGATGAACATTTCTCATGTTTTTGTATATTGTCAAATTCAGTCTATAAGGTCACTAAAATAAATGGTCAATCTCTAGATGAACAGATTTTCAACATATTGAGAATCAGTTATGATGAAGGAGTAATATCTCGTCAACCATGATAAATTTGGCAAAACTATTTTACAAACATGTATATGAGACATAAATCTACAACTTTCATGCTTTACACATCGCCAAATTCCAACTCTATGGCTATCAAATTCTTAGAAAATTGAATTAAGAGATTAAACAAGTTTTTATCAAGTTTAGGGTTAGTCATAATAAAATAGGTACATCTCTTTCCACACAATAAATTAAGTAAAAATGTTTTATAGGTATTTAGAGGGGATATATCTATAAGTTTTATATTTTGCACTTTATCTAAATCAACATATAAAATCATCAAAATATATAAAAACAAGCAAACTGGGGAGATGTTAATAGGTTATGAACATTGGTTCATATGAGACATAAACCTATAAGTTTGATGTTTTACACTTTCTCTAATTTCTCTTTTAGAGTTATTAAATCGTGGGTGCAATAATCTACTTTAACAATAAAATTAACACAATTAGCTCTTATTTCTTTTGAGTTTCAACCTTCAAACATGAGCTCTACCTTAAATTACTCTATAATTCTTCCTAATCATGCATGTTTAACATGTTATGAGAGAGGAATTTCATGTGGAAAGAATAAAAAATCACTTAACTCTTTTGCCAAAAGCAGAAAAGTTTAGGGTCCCTTCTTAGGTAGCTTACTTTTTTCTACGCTTTCTTCTTCTTATTCTTCTTCTTCTTCCTCTCCTTCTTCTTCCTTCCTTCCTTCCTTCCTTCCTTCTTTCCTTCTTTTCTTCCTTTGCTATCTCTTTCTTTTATTGCCCTCACATTTTTACCTCTCTAATCTGATCATAAAGGAAGAGAAATTTATTTTGTATACTTACTCTAAAAGAACAAAATCATGATGGCTCACTACCATTGGTTGGGAGTTTAATTTTCCTTTTTTGTCCCTCTTTTTCACTCCTTCATCACCTTCATCTATCTCCTAATCCCTATATGCTATCATTTATGACATTATAACATGCACATAACATGTAATAATTTACCATGCAATGATGCAAACCTCACATCCATGCTGAAGTGTCCTAAATGCAATGATACAAGTGTCATCATCATACTTATTAAATTCACATATCTAAATGATCATTTATTCAATGCATATGTTCATGTGGGATTGTAAATTATTTATGAAATGAATATGTTCATGTAAGGATGCGAATAAATGAGGATAGGGACGTTATACTTCTAGTTGGCTACCAACATTATATATGAGAGAGATATATCAACTTTATATAATCAAATCCTTTCATATTTGAATAAATATAGTTCATTACATTTACAAAATTGATCTATTGAATTGAAATTTAATGATTAAGTTTATTTTTAACAAGTAACAACTAATTTTTAAAAACTTAAATTTTATTAAATAAAATATCAAATATACAATCTAAAATAAATTATCATATCCAAATTAAAAATGATACTTAGAGATACTAAGGTTTATTTAATTGTGAAAATAAAACCTATTTTTTAGAAAACCATTTAAAAAAAGTAAACAAATAGAGTTTAATATTTAATTCAAATAATTCTCCATATAAAATCTATCATAATTCTCATGAAAATTGATTAACTTGTGACGAAATGAAAATTTGATAAATATTTTTTATCATAATAAACGAACTTAAAAGAAATGTAATGACAAAAAATTTATCATAATATTTTATCACAAAATTATGGTGCCAATTTTTTCGCACTATAAAATTATAAATAATGAGAAACTGATTTTGTCACAATAGTCATTTCATCACTATATTTAACTAATCGATAAATTGGTATCATAATAAATAATTATTTATTGTGACAAAATATTTTGTCACAATATAGAAAGGTATCAAATTTTAATGTAAAAAATATTTTCATTAAAATTTTCACACCAAAATAAAATTAATGAGAATATAATTTTGGCATAATAATACTTTTGTCACTGGATTTAATTATTAAGATATTATTACAAAATTATTTTATCACAATAAATAATTTTTATCCTAAAATAAGTTGTCACAATAAATAAAAAATATATATACATATGCCATATTTTTTATATATATCAATTTCATTTTTTCTATAACATTCAATATTAAAATTAAATCACAAATTAAGTATATAAAAATTACTTTTATTAATATAAAACTTGTACATTCTTAGAAATGTTAAATAAAATAATATATGTCTAACAAATTTTTAATATTAAATTAAAATTTTCTGATATATAAATAAATTATTGATATTCTTGCTATTTTAAGGTGATATTTTGAATTTTTATTAGACTTTAAATTACAAATTGATGAATACTATATTTCATCTATAAATTTGTAATTGAATAAAATAACTTAATATTTTTATATTTTTTAATTACTTCTTTCTTTTTTAATAATTATATTTTGAAATAGTTATTCATTATGTGGAAGTCAACGAGCACTCTAAATATTATAATTTGATGAAAGTAAATGATTTAAAGTCTATATTATGATATCAATTGGTCTTCAAAAAAGATATGAACAAACTATATTTCAAAACTCTGTAATTAAACGTGTTAACTATAAATAAATTCAAAAATAAATGACTACTAAGAAGCATCCTTATCAATACTCTTATAAATTTTTATATAAAAAGTTGTTAATTTGCACATTGTTTGATTTGTCATTTCAATCTTAATATTATCTTAATTGTTTTACATAAGAGATATTTTTTTTTCTTTTACTTATGCTTATCTCTTTTTTTTGTCATTTTTAATTTTTCTTTATATAATTTTTAATTAATACTTAAATTTATTTTTAGTAATTTTCATTAAATATTATGATTATATAAAATATAATTATATAAAAATTATGTATATGCTAATTTTTTTTATCATATAATTAAATATGATAAAATATAATTTTTATTGTAAAATTTCTTCATATATATATATATATATATATAATAAAATGGAGACCTAGAAAAATTAATTGTGAAAATTCATCCGCTTTAAGAAATTTAAAATGATTCACCAAATATTTTAAAGCTAGAAACTTACACACACACAAAAAGAAAATGTTTTATTATTATTCAAGGGTTTTCCTAAATTTCCAAAATCTTAATAACATTCTCCTGAAGTAATTAAATTAACTGCACAAAATTTTCAGTACTTCAACACTAATGCTACCATTCTTCCTTCAAAGTGAATTACATTATTTTTAAATTTGATACACTTTAAACATTTAATCATAAATGAAATTTTTTTAATAAATATTTCAATTTTTGAAGACAATATATACCTTAAATTAGGTAAGATATATTCCTGAAAGAGAAAATAATATATAAAATTCAAGTATTACAAATAAAAGCATTTTTATATGAAATTTTAATTGTTAAAATGTTATTGAATCAAAACATGAGACGAGATTCAAAGAAAATACTTATATAAAACTTAAAAATTAGTTATGATATTAATCTATAGCTATACTTATGTATACTAATAACAAGCATACTTAATATCATAACAAGATAATTTTCTGCAGTACATGGACAAATCAATTAATTATATATTATAGTAGTTTATAGGGGGAAAAAATAGAAATTCTAAAAAATAGTATACTTTGTGTTCACAAAAAGTGAACAAAAGAAATAGAAAGTGATAATGTATCCATATAATATTTTATATAAGCCAAAGTTTTAAAAGTCAGCTTGATTTTTTATCTGTATGTATTATCACAACTTAAAAGTCGAATTGAAATGGAAAACTGTTTGATTAATAATTTTATACTATAAACTTAAATAAGCATGTGAATTTAGTTAATTCTATTGTATAAATGAATTATATATAATTTATTAAATAGTAAATTTTGAAAGCTGATATATTTTATTCATAAATAAAAAATTGTGAATCAAAATTCAAATGTTAATTATTTTGAAAAGCAGAATAAATATAATTTTAGTGCGTTCAAATATTTCAAATTTTATAAAAAAATCGTTGAAATCACATCAGTCAAATACCAATGTAATAAATTTTCTTTTTTAAAATAACTATAAACTTTTTAATTTTTAATTTAAAATAATATTATACAATAAAATAATTAAATTTAAAATAATATTATACAATAAAATAATTAAATTTAAAATTAAAAACCATAATAAATTAAATAATAAATTAGTTATGATATGTTTTTATGGATGACAATCTAATGAATATAGTTTTAATATTAAAAAACTAAAATATAAATAAAAATAAAATCAAAGAAACTCATTTTAATACCAAATCAGTGAATTTTAACCTATTTTTATTTTATTAAAAAAAGATATTACGATAATTTAAGCAAACTTTTTAAATTTTCTAAATAAATTGGTTGAATTAGACGAAGTTTATAACCTTGATCTAAATACATATATTTCCTCCTTTTTATTATTTTAAGTAAACAATACGAAATTTAAAATAATAGACATATTGATTGTTCTTTATTGACTAATGGTGACGAAATCTAATACGAAGATTAGATATTTATGATGCTAAAATTAAAAAAAAATGTTAGTATGAGGATTAAATAGTGTGAGAAAGTAAAATTTAGAGAAGAAAATTATATTTTACACTTAAGACAATAATAATGACAATGAAATTAAAGTTATAAGTCGTGCAATAGTTGACCCATATATAAATTCAATGGTAAACGTTATTAAAAGGCCTATCCGCTACAAAAATCTATACCTTTTCAATATTGACTTCAAAAATCTAAATCTTTTTTATCTTTTAAATTTGGCCAATTTGATTAAATTAACAAATTTTTAAATAATTATATCTAATTCTTAATACATATCAAATTTGAATAATGTGTCATTACTGTCATATGACATGTGTCACCATCATATGATACATATTATTATCATCATGAAATATGTCATTTAATTTTAATTTTTTAAGCCAATTGATCATATTAAAATTACTTAAGGAGGTGTTTGGTTGTTGGAATTTAACATTTCTATTCAAAATCACTTTCTATTAACATTTTTTAGTAAATTTCTAGATAAGTAATTTTATAAATGTAAGATTTTTGTCTTTAGTTAAATATAATTTTTTTTGAAAAATCTAAAATTAATATTTTTGATTTATGTATACGATCATTCAAAGAAATTAACATAAATTACTACCATACCCCTAATGCAATTGCATGTTTTTATTTAATTAATCTATACAAAAGTCTTAAAAAATAAAATTTATCATATTGATCAATTCATGAAATATAATTATAATACATAATAAATATAATATTACTAAATAATATAATTAAATACTCTCTCCATCCCAAATTGATAGATTTATTTTTATTTTTTGACTGTCTCAATATTTAGGTTGGTTTCCTTGTTTAGTAAGTGTTGAATTACTTGATTTCATATTTTACCCTTATTTAATTATATGGTTATCATCACTTGTAAACAATAATAATTTAATGCACTTATTGAAAGTTGAAAAAAAATTTGAAATTTGAAATTTTGATATTTATGGTTTGATGATTTTATTTATTAGCAATATCACTCATTTTAATTTTATGTTAGAGAACAATAAATTTCAATATTATTTAATGGGAGTACTATTTATCTCTATCTAGTATTGCAATGCTAATGTAACGATACAATAGGAAAAGTTAAGTAAAAACAACCATTTTAACTAAATTAGCTAATATTTCTTAATTTGTGTGTAAAAAGAAATGGTCTATAAATTTGGGATAGATAGTATAATTTATAATTAAAATTAATATAAAATATAATATAATAATATTATAAAAATATTAAAATTCAATAATATATTGTAATATAATTAATATACATTATTCAACAATACTAAATAATTATTCTCTCATATTAAAAGTACTTAATAACTATAACATAGTAATAATTCAAAATATATAATCTATGATAATAAAATTTAAGAAAATCTAAAAATGATTTAATTACTCAATGAACTAATAAGAAACTACAATTTTTTGTAATTCAATAATTATTTTAATTAAAGTTGAATGATAATCTATATTCTTAGTTTTGATTATAATTGTCTTAAACATATATATAAGTTTTAGTTTTTTAAATAAAAATACATATAAGGTTATATATGTTTATATATTACATTAAATAAGGGTATATTGTCAATATGCAATTATATAATTTTTAATAATCATGAAAAGTAACTTTTTCATCTGTTGAGATGAAAAAATAATTTTCCATGTAGATCGTAAAAAAAGAGTGAGATCCACAAGTTTAAAAATATAACTTTCCCATACACAAATATTTCAAGGCAAATCAAACTTTGAAATTCAATATTTATGAGCTACTTTTCCATGAGAGTCCGTGAACTGGACACCTCCGTAAGATCAAAAGTTATTTACAAAAGAATGTTTATAAGTGACTTGAGGTATTGTCATATCTAACTGTGTTTAAATTTCATTCTTTTTTTATATAAATTTTATACATATTTTTAACACTTTTTTATTTTTATATTAAGTTTTATCAAAAGTTATATTCATTTCATTTCATTGTTTTTATATAATTATCTAATAATAATCAAAATAACAAAATACAATTTCAATAATAAAATTGTGTTTGACATCCATTTTTGAGATATATAAAATAACACTGATTATTAATTTTATACACTATATTAATTCATATTTTATATTTTTTTATTTGATTTTTTATGATTATAAAAAAAATTATTCAAATACGACACACTAATTTTTTTTTTTTTCACACTTTATATCGTCTCTCGCGTCACTCAATATTTTTCTTACAGAGAAGTATTTACTGATATATTTTTCGTGTTTATTATCAGAAGAGCAATTTTATATGTAAGAGAATAAAGAGATCAATGCCCAAATTTCTTTCCCTTTTAAAGAATTTTAGATGGGAAAATAAATTTTACTTTATTCAGATCCAAACTTGCAGAATAGCAATCTTTTCTTCAAAATACAAACTACATCACCAATTGAACAACTGTCAGTTCTTTTGCCTCTCTATATATAAACCATTTTTGTCGTTTAAACGCATCACTTCAAGAAAAAGGAAAGGCAAAATAAAACATCATTTCTTTTGCATATTTGCCCCATTCTATTTGATATAAGCACTTGGAAAACAGCATCCTGTTTCTGTTTCCTCAATTTGCTTTTTCACCGATTCTTTCAAGAAAATGACAACAACTGGTCTTCTTCACAAACCCACATTCAAACTCTCTCTTTCTCATCCTTCCAAACTTCATACTGGAAAACCCACTTTGCCTCTTCGACTTCCAGCTTCAAGATCGGTTTCCTTTGGTGGGTTTGGTTCCAAGAAAACCATGTCAAACACCATGAATGAACTGATTAAAACGTCCGCGTTGAGTCATGATACTGAGAAAAGTATGGCAATGTTTCAGCAAGAAGCAATTGTCAAGGAGTCGTCTGAATTCATGTCTGAACATTTGCAACACACTCTCAATCGTCTGGTTAGTTCGTCCGTCTTTTCTTCTTCCTCTTCGTTTGTAAGTTATTGCTTGTACTTTTTAATTTTCTCTCATATTGATATGGGTCGTAAAAATTTGAGAATTCTAACTCAGCGTTCGGATCAATAACTTCTCATGAAATTATATTTTCCTGGTACAGTGTAAGTGGGCTGTATCTGCATTTTTTCTTGTTTTGGTTCTCTGGAGGCGTGATGCTGAATCCTTGTGGGTTGCTACGGGGTCTGTATTAAATGCGTACCTCTCAGCAACTCTCAAGCAGATATTCAAACAGGAGAGACCTTTTCCGACGTTAAAATCTGATCCTGGGATGCCATCTTCTCATGCACAATCCATCTTCTACACTGTTGTGTTTTGTGTTCTTTCAAGTAATTCTACTACCTTCTCTCTCTTTTTCTTTTTTTTTTTTAATAATTAATATATACCGCTATATATATTTTTAATTTAGTTTTTATCTGTTTATACAGAATAATGTTGGCTTAAATGGCAAAAGAGTTTCTTACGTTATTCTTAGTCTTGAATTTGAACATATCTAAGAGATTGTGCGAATATAATTTCGGTGAACACTACCATGCCGTTTATGTTATTACAATATAACATCGTAATTAATAATTTATCGTTGAATTATATACAAGTTATTATTCACCATTATATTAAATGAAATTACTATTCATCATTGAATTAAATCTCATTATTTAATTATATTATAAAAAAATATTACTGTAGAATTCACATATAATTTCTTATAAATTTATTATAATGATGATAAATGAGTTAGATTGAATGAATTTAGATCAAGTTATTTTTGAGTGATTTTTTTGAGTAAAAGTTTGTGCCGGATCATTTTAAATTGCATGCATGTCTAGTCAAAATTGAGTTAATACTATATAAAAAGAAATTTCTATTATTTTAGAGTTTTGATTTTATCAAATTATTTATAATTTTGATTTTTTAAATACAAAATATTATTTTAAAATTTTAAATAAAGTTTAAGTATTTTAAATAATTTAATCAAATTAAATTTAAATTGAATTAGCTGTCATCTCTAATTTGTTCGAGTACATAAACCTGCTTGATTTAGTACTCTCACATGTCAGATTTCTCTTCTTTTAAATTTTCTCGTCGATAAAATAAGAAATCTGGGCTTGAAGCTTTCAGCATCTCACAGAGATTTTATTACAAGTTGAATAATCGATGCATTTTAGCTGTATAGTTATTAAAATTTTGCATTAATATCTTTACTTTAATTAAATGATATGATTTTGGGACCATAATCAATCTAAAGAAGTATACTTTAATAGTCGTGATTTGGGGTTTGTCTAAGCATGTAGTACGTGCAAATTAATAAATGGATTACTGGATTCTCCTCTTCACGTATGTCTACATCTTGTTAAATTAAATATATAATATAGAGGCGAGCAAATGGACTAAAACAAAAATAATCAAAATTAAAAAAAATAAACATTGAACAAAATCAAATTAATTAATTAGAGAATCCAATTAAATGTATTATATAATTTTTTTTGTTATGTATCAAGTAATTAGTTTATGTTATTAATTTTAGAACTCTCATATCATCCTCTAAAAATAGGGTAAATTATAAATTTGGTATCTGGGCTTTTTAATTTTTTTTTATTTTGGTATTTATATAATTTTGTGTTTAATCAGATATCTAAACTGGCAAAATCATCTTAAATATGGTGTTTTTTCTAATTTGACCACATAAAATCTGTAATTTTGTTACATTCATCTGACCTGATATCAGATTTTATATATTATTTCAACTAATTATGTATCTAAAATTTGGATACAAAAATTTTCACTTTAAATACAAAATTTGTTCTTTTTACTTTCTGTGTATATTTTAAACAAATTCTACAATAATATAAATAGAATTTGAATTTGAAATGAACAAATTATGTATTTAGAGTGAACAAATTATGTACCCATACATAATTAGTTAAAATAATATAAAAAATCTGACATCAAGTTGGATAGATTTTCATGTGGCAATCGCTAATCGTTTAAATTAGAAAAAAATATCACATTGAAAATGATTTAATCAGTTCAAACACTTGATTAAAAAAAAATTTAAACACCAAAATTAAAAAATTAAAAAGTTCAGACACTAAATTTATGATTTACCCTTAAAAATAATATAATAAAAATTAATTTAAATTAAAACAATAATTCTTACCTTTTAGAATAGAAAAAAATTATTTTATAAGCAATTAATATATAAATTCTAATATAACATAAATTTTATATTATAATATTATAATATAAAATTTAGGATTACTTTGAATATCCTGACATTTATTACATTTAACTAAATCGTTTTTTACTTTTTAATATTATATTAAGTCATTCCTCATTTTTCTCCTATTATATTAAAAAGTCTTTTTGATGTTAAAAATGTTCTTTTTCCATTAGTTAAAGAGAATATGATAAAAAAATGACATTTGTACTTTATTAGATTAATTATTTTGAATTTTTTAACATTTGTCATATTTAACTAAATTATTTTTTATTTTTCAATTTGATACTAAATCATTTCTCACGTTTGTTTTATTACACTAAAAAGTTATTACGATATTAATATGAATTTAGCACTATAAAAAAAAAACTTTTTAACGTTAAAATGACTTTTTAGGATAATATAACAATTATGAAAAATGACTTAATATGCACAACTGGCGGCTAATTTTTGTAATAAACAAAACATGCTATTAGTGAAGGGTTTGAAATTCTCTCAGTAAATAATAAATGAAACTATGCAGCGTTAAGATTCGGTGAAAAGAGTTTTATCACCTTGTCCGGCTTGAATTGGGATTGATCCCATATTTGAAAGGGCTTGAAATACCAAATAGTCTAAAAAGAAAAAAAAAATGTAACGGTGGTTCTATTTATAACCGACACGTATTTCTGACTGCTTTTTTTTTTATGATGTTTTAGTTATCGAATGGCTTGGACTGAGTGAATTTACATCGGCCATAACTGCACTTGCCTTGGCATTTGGGTCATACATGGTGAGTATGTGCAGTTTTTGCTTGTGGGACATACATTCTCCTTTCCCTATTTCACACTGCCTGCCGAGTTTGCGAATACAAAATATATTTAAAGCTACTAATATTTAGTTAAGTGGGGAAATCAAGATTTTTGTCCATTATTTATATGCTTAAATTAAATATAATTTCTTTTATCATTTGTTTTTATAGTCATGGCTACGAGTCTCGCAACAATATCACACGATCAGCCAAGTGGTGGTTGGTGGCGCTGTTGGATCTCTTTTCTCACTTTTGTGGTACGGGTCATGGCATTCCGTAGTGCATGAAGCATTGGTTTCCTATTTGTGGGTTCGTGTCTTTGTCAACTTCGCATCTTTTGCATCCTGCCTAAGCATTTTTGCGTTTGAGATCCGCCATTGGATTAATGATGAGCAATGAAACTACTTTGAATTTCTTATCCTGAGAGTTTTCACCTGAAATAAAGCTTATATTATTTATATGTATGATATTTTTGTTTATTTTATAAGTGGGGACGAAAAAGACTTAATTGTGATGTATAATATTCTCTTGGACCGTCATTCTTGGTGCTGAGTAAAGGTGGTAAATGGGTGGACTAGAGTGGGCATGAGTAGAGTAAAAATGGATAGATAATAAATTATCCTTTTATTAATTTATATTAACTTTATTTAAGTCATACTCATTTAACTTTATTTAACTCATATCCACTCATTTATTAAATTTAAATTTAAATTGCTTTAAATTAAATATTTTAACTCAATTAAATATATTTCTTTTTATTTTTAAAATTTTTATTTATCATTTCAAAATTTAAAATATTAATTCTTTTTAATCATTTCTTTATTTTTTGTAAAACAATCAATAAAATAATAAATATCTATTATTTATTTATTGTTTTTATTTTTTCAACTGAATTCTTATTTATTTCTTTGTTGGGAATGTTTGGCGCCAATCTGTCATGTGAGGAATAAGGCTACTGCCTGCCTAATTGTTATATCTTGTATAATTAAGGATGAATGATATTGCACATGTACATGGACGGTATTTTAGTAATTTGCATAAAGCATATCAATCAATTCAATTAATCACCTCATAATATATATATATATATATAATGAGTTTTTGTTTTATATATTATTTACAATGAATGATTTTTATTTACCAAGTTAATATTTAAACAAGCTATATACTATTGTTATATTATACTAAATTGAAAAATTATAGAATAACTAATTAAACAAATAGCTGGTTAAAAAGAAAAAAAATACATACAAGAAAAAGCTTAAAAAATAAAAAAGATTGATTCTTATTTACATTAAATGATAAAAATATTAAAAATAACTTAAATTATCTTATTTTAAATTAAAGTATTTTATAAATTATTTATTTTGATATTATTTAAATTTTTAATTAATAATTTATAAAATTTTTATATTATAGTTGTGCATAATGAGTAAGCTAGTGATATATATATATATATATATATATATATATATATATATATATATATATATATATATATATATATATATAT
>CATIWR010188744.1:0-21459 GCA_949677035.1 Omphalea diandra
ATATATATATATATATATATATATATATATATATATATATATAGTTTTTGAGCTTTAAGTAAATTGTGAAAAACTAAATCTAAAAATCACATTAAAAGTTTAATTTTAAAAAATATATATCAAGTTTTTTTTTTCTATACATAATTTAATTGAATTTAGTTTATAATTATAAAAAATAGATTTGAAATATGTCAAATCCAACAAATATATAAAAGGTGTCAAATTCAAAGCACACGTCCGTTTGCATCCAATTCAACAAACACATGTTATAAAAAGTGTCAAATCCAATATTCACGTCATTATAAGATTGTCAGATTTACAACATATTTTTTCATAGAAAAAACCAAATCATCAATCATTAACTTTCTCTCAGTAAAATCTATAAATTTTGTCTTATTACGTGAATCTTTTTTTTTTCCCCCTTTCTTATCTATAACTTTTCTACTTTATAAAACTTCAAACATATGAAATTTTTAAAAAAATCTTCAAAAATTGCTAATGTTGTATCTTAAAATAATCTTTTAAATTTTGTTGTGTCCTAAAAATAGATTATCAACTACTTACAATAATATAGTAGTGGCAATCAATAGTAATCTTTACGTCTCAAGACTGTTTATTAATCCACTATTGCTATATATATATATATTTCTACAAATTAATAACCTCCACTAATTAATAAAAAAAATTTGGCAATGAATCATATTAATTTAGAGAAGTTTTACTATAATTAATTTTTTATATAATTTAATTGAATTTAATTTTTTACAATTCATTAAAAGTTATATATATATATATATATATTCAAGTTATTAATTCTATTATTTATTGTAGTGAGTTATTATAAATTTATATACATTTTCAAGAAAAAATAGTTGTTAAAATGATTTGTATTTTCAACTAAAAATTAACTATAAGAAATTCAAAAAGACTTATTTTAGATCTATTAAGAGTTGAGATATTTTTTAAAATCTTCACTTTACCTCAATATTGTTGTACATACTGTTCGAGATTAGAATAGGTAGAAAGAAACAAGCTATTTTAGATACATGATTTTGTAAAAAATATTGTTTCTACTAATTAATACTTTTAGTATTTTTTTGGTATTTTGTATTAATTATTAGATAGTAGAAATATTCATTTATGTACGTGGAACACAATCATTTTCTTGAAAATTTTATTAAAATTTAGAGGTTATTAATTATTAAGGTATTAATTTAGAGAGATTTTACTATAGTTGAATTTGAATTGAATTGATTGATTGAAATAATTTTTAAATTTTTCTTTCAATCTTTTGCTTTTTGAGAATAATTTATCCTTCAATCTTAATTAAAGGTAGAACATGTATCATATAGTGCAAAAGGATTTTATTTGTGGAAGCCATTTCTCAAGAATAACAAAAGTAAAAATATATAATAAAATCAATGATAAAAAGGTATATATAGAGAGAGTTTTATAACATTAATTATAAAAGTTTATAATTATAAATTTGACATATTTATACAACGAAGCTTGTAACCCAAAAAAAAAAAAAGAAAGAAGACTGCATATGCTGTGAATTTGGAAGTTGGGACTTGGATTTGTTTGGAGATTTTATAGATATTGTCTAAAGAGAAGTCAATTTAGATGGTTATACCTTATGGTCCTCATTAGAGTTGTTGTATCAATCATGAAACAAACACCCCACCCCCTGCCACAAAATATGGTTTTATTATTAATCATTAATATTTGTAGAATATAAACTAACAAAACAAGCATCACACATTCATAAAAAAAATATCTTAACGTAAGTAGCTCTCTGGTTTAAATAAAATTAATTAATATTCAAAAGAATTTGAGAATATTTGACTCAAATGACAAAACAAAACAAAAAGGCACCAAGGTCTAAGAGCTATCCAAGGGAATAAAAATCAATAATATGCTTAGTCTCCAATTGAAAGCTTATCCAAGATTAGGATTAAAATTTGGTATAATTAATAACTCGGATAAATACAAAAAAAAAAAAAAGAAGCTGAAAACCTGTCAAAATGAATACTTCCATTTTGCATTTATCGTTTCTTAAGGATTAATCTCGATGTGTTGCTATCAACAATGTGTTATTGGTGTATAAAAGCACATATAGACTACTATCAAAATGTTCCCCAGAATTTCAATATAAATAAAGTTTTTCACTCGATGAAACTCTTAAGGATTTATTAGTTTTTATTAATTTATTTAATGGTAGGAAGCAAGCAGGACGTCATAGCCCCATAAGAAAAACTCATCTGAAATTAAATAAAGCCAAGAAAAAAGCTAAAGAAGCATCAATGGGATGCAAAATGCCAAAAAGACAATGTTCTTAGGGTACACTAACCATTGACAGACAAAAAAAGGGAAATGATTGAAATGAGATTGGGTTAATCCATATATGCTATGTATATGATCCGTTTTCGAAGGACGATCTTAGTGAAAAATTCATTAATTAAATTAGAAAATTTGGGTACAAGCTAAATTAGTTTGTTTGGTGGATATTTAGGCTGCATTTGTTTGTGGAAATTATATTTTTAAAAATAGGTTAAAGAAAATTATTTTTTAATTAAGAAAAAAATTAATTATTTTTTAGAAACTTTATTTTTCAAATTTTAACAGAATTATTGACCGTTTATAAATAATATATAAATATATATTATATAATTATCAATTATCACCATTTATTATTGACTGCTAGCGATCACCATGATCACCAACAAGTTGCTAAAATTTATGAGTTTATATGTTTTTTTCATATATTCAATAATATATAATAAATATATGAAATTTTTGTAATGTAATCATTTTGTCGCAAATTGAAAAAAGTTAATATTTTCTTATGTACTTTAAATGTCAAAAAATTATTTTTCAATGTAAGTTATTTTATACAAAATAAACAGAGGATTATAGTTAATTCATTTCTATTGTCATGTCTTTATCATTAAAAATATTTCTACAAAAAGTTGTAATTTATTTTTTTTTTCAGGAAAAAAAGTTATAATTTTAGTTGGTTGATAACAAAGTTGCAAGCTCTACTGGATGTATGTATATTACCAAAAGAAATCTGCTGCGAAATATATAGAATGTTTGCCAAGAAGATAAACCACAGTGATCGTGCCATTGAAGAATCGTGATACAAGTCAACATTAATGGAGCTTTGCATGTGAAACCGCATTATCCACCACCATACTCTCAAGCCTTTCATATAAGCAGATAATTTTTTTTTTTTTTTAAAAAAAATCATCATATAACTATTATTTGTAAAATTAATCTCTTCCATTTTATTTTAATTCAAGTCCTCAAATAATTAGAGATAATATTTGCTGACAAATCTTCAATCAATTAAAAGAATATATGTCTCTTAAAAAAAAAAAAAAGATAAAGATTTTCTGCAAATGTCTCAAAGAATAATACAAGCATTCGGACAAAAACTTTTCTCCTTGCATTCAATTCAGAGGTATAAGTTTTTATATTTGTTATTTTGAAACTGATACTATAGTAATATAGTTTATCAGCTGCATCAATCTACACGAACATATAATAATAAAAAATGAAATCATAGCTACACAGACTGCGAAGGGAAATTAAATTAAAAAAACACAAAAACAGAATATAAATGTAGATTTCCTTAAAGTATTGAAAAGTAAAATAAAAATCCAGAGGAGGGTTCTCAATACAAAGCATGGCATATCATATCAAGATGCCGCCACATTCATGTTTTCGGTGAATTTTGCTTACACTAATGGATGTATATGGTCGAGTTGGAGCCGAGTTAATTAATTTTTCAGTTTTTTAGTGAGTTTAAGTTAGATCATTTTCAATTATAAATTAAAAATAATGGATTGAGTCGGGTTATTTTATATATATATATATATGAGTTATTATGAATATATTTCAGGTTTTCGAGTACTTTTCTTGCATATAAAGTATTTTAGTCTAAATTTAAATCAATTTAAATAATTTAAATTCAGCTACTCAGATAGATTTGTAAGTCGATTAATTTAAGTTAGATTATGGGTTTATATTAGATCAACTTTAAATTATATTATTTCAAATTATTTTGATTTTTGAATCGAGTTAGAAGTTGTCACATCTACTTATATTACTATAAATATCATATTAATAAAATAAAAATATGTGAGTAAAAATAAGTACCCTTACATTTTGTAAGAAATACAACGAAGATAGTTTTATTAAATAGTTACTAATTATTATGTTATATGTAATTATTAAAAGTAGCAATTTATTTAATTTGAATTAGATTTTATATGTTTGAATTTAATTTGATTTAAATTAAAAATATTTTATTTTATAAATTTTAAAATAATATTTTTTTTTATTTATAAACATTAAAGTTATGAGTGATTTAATGTAAATTATGAAATAAATCAAATTTTTATATATATCTTGATCAAATAATTCCAAAAATAATCAAAGTTAAATTTATTATAATTTAATTTAAAATTAACCCGATTTAAATTTATCACTTCAAACTTTTTACTATCTCTTATCATTTTAATAATCATTATATTATTAATGTAAATAAAAAAAAATTGTCATACATCTAGTATATCCAAAAAATTTTCCATCGAAGGACTGATATGGACAAAAATGTCCCTTTGTAAAATCAAAATCTTTGGCCTTTTCGGCAGGACCAGCGAACGTGTGCCATCTATGTTTTGTAATTGATTGAGGATAATAACGCGCCCACGAATGCATCTGCCACGCTAGCGGTTAAGTGGGTCCCTTAAAAATTTGGCATTTATAGCTAACTTTTTTATGTATCGAAACGGGACTGGAAAAGCACATTGCCACGTGCATTTGGACAACCTTACCTCACCGTTGGATTTTCAAACGGAAAAGGCAACCCTGCCCAAGAACCCGGGAGAACAAAGTATCCAAATTTTTTATTTTAACAATGAGATAGATATATCATTAACAAATAAATTATTTAATTTATTTTCTTCAACAACATTTTACATATATATTTTATCCAAATGAATATTGTAAATTATTAATCATTTTCAGATATTATATTTCTTGTTTGAGTTAACTCATAAACTTACATTATCTCAACGTAATCCAAATTTAATATTTTACTAAACTATTTTAGTTTGAACAGTTGGGATTTTCTTTGACAACTCATTTTCATGTTCATAGTCATAAAGTTGCATTTTTTTTTTTCATGTTCATAGTCATAAAGTTGCATTTTTTTAAATGTTTACATGTGGCATTATTGAACCAATAAAATGGAATAATGAATAAAGGAAAGCCATCATCAATAACCAACAGCTTTTTCTTTCTTTTCTTGTTTCCTCTACTGGTTTTTCCACCGTTGAATTTTGCATCAATACCTTTCTACGCAAAGCCACAACAACCATTGCTTGACCCATTCTTTGTTAATTTAATTATTATTATTATTATGTTATTACTACTTGTCCTGTGATTATTACTTTTACTCCTCATTTTAAACCTAAATTGCCCTTTTGTGGGATCAAGTGACACATTAAACTTTGAAAAAGTTTTAAAATGACCCATTAAAATTTAATTTTTTTTTTATCTTATTGCAATTAATTTTCAAATATTAACCAACTAAAATTTAATTTTTTTAAAAACAAATCTATAAAAAGCTCATAATAAATACTAAAAACCGTGAAAAGCTGAAAATCCAGAGAAAATTATAGTGATAAATACTCTTTGTATTAGAGAATAAAATGATAAATGTCTAGCTTTATTTATATAAATGCAAAAACAATAATGCATATACAAAAACTAACCAGCAAATTTTTTTTCAAAAAATATTAAGTATTGTCAGTGATATCTATTTGTTTTTCATTGCATATATATTTGATTGTAGGTTATAATTAATTTTGATAAAATATTTATTAATTGGATGAATTATCGATAAATTTGTGTTAAAAAATATTTTTAAATATTTTGATAAAATGGAAATTGCATTTTAAACATACATTAGCAAATGTATAGTATATTAAAAAAAAAAAAAGTATAGCATATCCATTTTCAGATATTGTATCATCATATCCTCTCCATCAGGTGGAGTCAAAGTTTTTTTCGCCGTATGTTTTAAAGGAAGTCGCCCCCACCCAAACACCGTCGCAACCTACGACTTCGTTGTATACGTCCACGTGGTAAGCAGTTATAAGCGGAAAATACGAGCCGTGGATACGCGTATCAGCCAAGCCATCCAGTGAGAGACACGTCCGGGACTTTGCTTTAAACTACTTGGACACGTCATTGTACGAATGTGGAAGAGCTTATCTATTTGCGATAAATAACTATATTTATATTAGATAAAAATATAAATATTTAATATTTAAACTTATAATAATAATTTTATTAGATGAATAGTTATTATATTAAAATTATATATTTTATGTAGTAAAAATTTGCCAGAATTTAAAACACCACGTGGCAGCAGAAATTTTCTGTAAACAAGATAATTCTCATGAAAAAATAATTAATAAAAAAAAAGAAAAAAAAGAGAGAGTTTGGTTGTTGTTATCTCTAGACGCGCCAAGGGTCTTAGCCGTATCTAATTCCCAAACCTTT
Organism: Omphalea diandra; assembly: GCA_949677035.1. NCBI lineage: Eukaryota > Viridiplantae > Streptophyta > Magnoliopsida > Malpighiales > Euphorbiaceae > Omphalea > Omphalea diandra. The sequence goes on from CATIWR010188744.1 coordinate 6,577, forward strand.
ACCGGTTTTTTTCAGCAATTCATGACCCACCTCTTACAGCTGTAAAGATCCCCACACACGTGTCGTTTTTTATTACTTTTCCCCTTTCTATTGGACGAAACAATTTTCCATATAGAAAGACAAAATGATGATATAATGCAAAGTCTCTTTCTTATTCTCAGCTCACCACGAAATCATGCATCTAATTTTGTTGGTTTCTCTAAAGCCCCGCAAAATTAGCTCACTTCTTAATTATTACGATCATATTCCAATTCATTGGCCTTTATTTGGACGGCTTCCTTCCTCTCCAAGTGTTAAATGGTTAATATTAATAAAAAATAAAAATGAAATCATAATACTTCTAAATCAATAATAATTTATTTTTTTTATAATAATATTAGTTCAAATTTTTAGAATTAGTTGTAAGTATAAATAGTAAGCTTTTCAATTTATTTTAAGAGAAAAAAATTTGATTGCATATCAATTTTGTTTATTGATAGTTGTGTCATTAATAAAACTATATTTAGTTTTTTTTTATATAAATTTAGTATAAAATTTAATTATATGTCTTTTATTTTTTATATTTAATCATATTTATATTATTTATTTTGTATATTTTTTATTCATTTTATAAAGAATTTCATTATATATTATTCATTTTTGTATTTCATTGATTACATTTTATATCTATTTTATTTATAATTTTGTAAAAATTTTGAATAGCCAAACATAGTTTTAAATTAATTCTATTACCATCAATATTATATTTGACTACTCTAAATTCTATAGATCAATTACAAGCAAATAAATAAAATTATAAAATTTAATAGGATTAAATTTAGAAAATGAGAAATATCGAATTACATTTTATCTAAAATTTATAGAAAATAAATGATAAACACCAAATATATCATCTAAAATTTATAAAAAATATAAAAAATAAAAAGCAAATATATCACAAAATGCGATATACCGGGGAGATGTTGCGTCTAGCCGCATCTAACATTTTTCTATGTCAATTTGATGGGCCAATTTGGTATATATAGTGGTCAAAAACTAAAGGAACCGGCCATCGTCGGTCAGTAAGAAAACCATGGCCCAGGAGCATAGAGTCGGTTACAGTCACAAACTACATAATCCCATACAATAAGCCGCACCAGCGATCACAGAGCCCTCTGAATCTAAGCCGTCCAATCAATATCCTGCTGAATCTAAACCGTCCAATGAATCCATATTTTCACTGCTCTCATAAATACCCCACGTCGGTCTCTCTTTTTCATGAGCTTTCGTTCTTATCCTCGAGGCTTCTTGTTTCCTTATACACAGCGGCCTCTGTTATGGAAGGCGTTCCAATTTTCTTGATTTGCATTTCTAAACGACATATTTCCTCTTTATGAAAACCATTGCTAAGTCGTTACTGCATCATTATTAACCCTCAAAACGCTTCCAAAACCACACTATCCTTAGCTTCCTTTCTTTCCTGGAAAACCGACACTTAGCTTCTTGATTTTTAAATGGAGCAGTTGAACTCGATCTCCGTCGACGATCTCTGCGTCGTCAACCGTATCCCTCGAGTAATCAAGGTCCCGGGTGTCATCTCCGACATCGAAGACGGTGGTGCGGTGGCCCAAGAACGTCGTATCATCGTCGCAAACGAGCTTCCTATACGATCCCACCGCGATGAGATTACCAAGAAGTGGTGCTTTGAGTTTGATAAAGACAGTATTTATTTTCAGCTCAAAGATGGGTTCCCGTCCGGTACGGGAGTCTTGTACGTGGGGACGTTAAAGGGTGTTGAAGTCGACCAAAAAGATCAAGACGAGGTGGCGCAGTTGTTGTGTTCTAAGTTTGGATGCGTTCCTGTTTTCTTGAACCGTGATTTGCATGACAAGTTTTATCATGGTTTCTGTAAGCATTATCTTTGGCCTCTGTTTCACTACATGTTGCCTTTATCGCATAGTTCTGGTGCCAGGTTTGATCGGCAGCAGTGGCTTGCTTATATATCGGCTAATAAGATATTTGCGGATAGGATCACAGAGGTGTTGAACCCAGATGAGGATTCGGTGTGGGTGCATAACTATCATCTCATGGTGTTGCCTACTATATTGAGGAAGAGGTTCCACAGGGTTAAACTTGGGTTCTTTTTGCATAGTCCATTTCCAACATCTGAGATTTATAGGACTATTCCTGTACGTGAGGACATTTTAAGGGGCTTCTTGAACTGCGATCTTGTAGGATTTCAAACTTTCGACTATGCCAGGCATTTCTTGTCATGTTGTAGCAGGATGTTGGGTATTAATTCTGAGTGTAAAAGAGGTTATCTTGGTCTAGATTATTTTGGTAGGACTGTAAGTATCAAGATTTTGCCTGCGGGGATTCATATGGGGCAGCTTCAATCTGTTTTGGGTATGGAGGAGACAGCGAAAAAGGCCAACGAATTGAAGGAGAAATTCAAAGGTAAAATTGTGATGGTAAGTGTTGATGATTTGGATATTTTTAAGGGTATTGGTTTGAAATTTTTAGCAATGTGGAATCTTTTGGAACAATACAAGTCCTCGAGAGGGAAAGTGGTACTAGTCCAGATTGCTAATCCTGCCAGGAGTCAAGGCAGGGATGTTCAAGAAGTTCAGATTGAGGCTAATGGTCTCGTTGAACAGATAAATTTACTCTATGGTGGAATAGGGTATGAACCAATTGTTTTTATTGATCGCCCTGTTACTACTCAAGAGAAAGCAGCATACTATGCCATATCAGATTGTTGTCTGGTTAATGCCGTGAGGGATGGAATGAATTTGGTGTCTTACGAGTATACTGTTTGTAGACAGGGGAGCTCCGTTTTAGACGCTTCATTGGGGATTGATGAGGAAAAAGCTCCAAGAACGAGTGTTTTAATTGTTTCTGAATTCATCGGTTGCTCCCCTTCTCTTAGCGGGGCCATTCGTGTTAACCCTTGGAACACTGATGATGTGGCTGCAGCAATGCAGCATGCTATCTCGATGAGTGAGGATGAGAAGCATTTGCGGCACGAGAAGCATTATAAGTATATTAGCACCCATGATGTTGCTTACTGGGCGAGGAGTTTCGATCAAGACCTTGAAAGAGCTTGCAGAGAGCATTATCTAAAGAGGTATTGGGGTTGTGGATTGGGTTTAGGATTTAGGATCTTAGCTTTGGGACCAAATTTTAGGAAGCTTGCATTGGATCCAATCATCAATGCTTATACTAAAACGAATAGTCGTTTGATCCTTCTGGACTATGATGGTACTATGATGCCGCAGGCTTGTATGGACAAAGCTCCTAGTAGTGAAGTTATTTCAGTCTTGAATTTCTTGTGTAGTGATCCAAAGAACGTTGTTTTCATCGTGAGTGGTAGAGGAAAAAATTCTTTAAGCAATTGGTTTTCGCCATGTGAGAAACTGGGTATTTCAGCTGAGCATGGTTTCTTTACTAGGTAATGGCCTTTAATATTTATGTGCTAAGTGATGGGATTTCATATGTATGTTGTCTCCTCATATTTATAGTTCTCTTTTACCGTATCTTTTTTTTCAGGTGGTCAGGGGATTCTCAATGGGAGACCTGCTCGGTGGCGATGGATTATAATTGGAAGAAGATTGCTGAACCAGTAATGGAGCTTTACACTGAGACAACTGATGGATCTTTTATCGAGAAAAAAGAAAGTGCATTGGTGTGGCACTATGGAGAAGCTGATGCTTATTTTGGTTCAAGCCAGGCTAAGGAACTTCTTGATCATTTACAGAATGTTCTTGCTAATGAACCAGTTGTTGTTAAAAGGGGCCAGGACATTGTTGAAGTGAAACCACTGGTATGATCTAGGCACAGCGAACTCCTTGCAATTCTTTCGGTATTATAATTCTTGATTTTGCATAATTTTTTTTTTTTGTTTTGGAGGGTTGATTCCAGGGAGTAAGCAAAGGTATAGTTGTGGAAAACCTCATCTCAACAATGCGAAATAATGGCAAGTCGCCAGATTTTCTGTTGTGTATTGGTGATGATCGTTCTGATGAAGATATGTTTGAGAGCATTGCAAATCATGTGGAGAATCCAATGTTGCCGGCCATAGCAGAAGTGTTTGCTTGCACAGTAGGTCAGAAACCAAGCATGGCAAAATACTATCTTGATGATACATCTGAAGTGATCAAACTGCTTGAAGGACTAGCTACTGCATCAGTGAGATCAAAGAATGGATATGAGGATTCTGGTTTGCTGGAGTTAAAGGATTCTGGTTTACTGGAGTTAAAGTAGTGGATATATAGCTAGACTTGTACAGAAGCAGATTAATGTTTTTTTTTTTTTTTTTTTTGTCTTTTTACAGCTGTAGGTCAATCTGATAAACACAATACCAATTAACAGATTCATGTTCTTCCCATATATTGGGGCTTATTTCTTATGTCAATACAGCTCTCTTTTTCTGTCTTAAATTAGATTTATAGATTCCCATAGAGATGGTCAGTAACAGCTGCAAGTGTTCCCATAGAGATCATGTTGGTTTCTTTCTGCTTGCTTGAATCTGTCTGAATTTTTTGAGTCGGTAAGCTGTTTTTCTTGTGGTTGCATGTAAACAATTGCAAAAACAGATATAATAAACAAGATGGATAACTGTACTAGCTGGCTAATCTCCAATTGCAAGTTTATGTCAAGGTTTGGAGGATAGTTGATCAAGACTGGATGTGATCACTGATTCCTCCACTCGGATTTGGGGAGCCGTGAAGGATTTAAAAATGCGGATAAAACAAATATTATGTCTCATCGGTGGACTATTAAGTTAGGAAAGTTAAGAAATTTTACAGTGACGGTCAAATGAAGGAGTGAACCCCAGCGTCCCCTGTGTTTGACAGGGGCTGTCTGCTTCCTCTAGCTACTCTAGGATTCTTTTACAGTTTTGGTGGACTTATGTGGAGTTGTCTTAAGAAATAAATATTCTCATTGATCATTTACCATATACAAGTACTATTAGCATGGTTGCTTATGAAATATAATGCTGGATTTGATAACTTGAAGAAGACGAGCAATCATCTTACTCTGATTGGTTCATTTTATGTGAACATTTATTTTTTATTTCTAGTCTTTGATAATTTTGCCAAGCAAAAAAAATTGAAATTAATTTGTTTATTGGTCATTTATCACGGCATGCAATTCAATAACTACATTGTAGTAACAGTTTATTTGGTATAACATAACAATGAAAGGTTATGGTTCTATAACTTAAGCCTTCCTTTTACTGGTTGCTAAACAAAGAAAAGATAATCAACTTAATTGGTTTTCTCTCTTGATTTTTTTTTTATAATACCTCAGCTTATTTTATTTATTTTAAGTTTTGCTTGGGTAAGACTATTTCCGCTCATGAAGACTTTTTTAAAAATTTTGATTTTAAAATATATTGTCAAGTTTATAAAATATAGCTTAAAAAGCAACGGCACTATAAATATAATTCTTTGTTATACCTATCTGCACTCATTAGTAAATTGATATTAAAATTAATGATTTAAAATGATAACCAGCGATATTTATTACAAAATAGAACAGAGTGTCATGGTTTCATTTTTGCACCACAATGGTAACTTCAATATTTTTGTCTTTCATAGATAAAGGCACTAAGATGTAAAGAAAAATATATCAAATTATATTCAACGATGATTGGTAGAATGATGATTCTAATAAAAAAGAAGATTAATAAAATAAAGGTTAAGTTTTCGTTTAAGGGAATTTGGCTCAACTTAATACATTCATCCAAATAGAAAATGTATCAATCATGGGACCTTTTGGCTTTGTTTCAGGTTTGAAATGTGAACACATCTTTCTGGATCAATCATTAAAAAAAAAAAGAGAAAAATAATGATGATAATAATAATATTCCTTTTTACTCACTTAATTAATGCACACTGTTCTAACAATCAACCCAACAAAAATATTTAAATTTTTTTAAAATTTGTTAGGCATTTTTCCTTTATCTTTATTTATATATATATTACAATGTTAAAAAATTCAAATTTTCAATTAATATAATTATTTTTTTATTAAAATATTTTAATAGACTTTTTAATATAATGCATAATAATCTAAATATAATAGACTTCTCACTTTACAAGAAGAATAAAAATTTAAATAAAAAAATTTTATATTAAATTTTAAAAAAATTTCGATAATAATCTGTAATTTTCAAGTCGATAGAATGAAAATTAATTATATATATTGATATTTATTAATTAATAACAAATATTTTAAAATTTAATTATAAATTAATAATTAAAAAAAATCTATGTTTTTAGATGACCAAAAAGGAAAATGGTCTATCAAAAGTTGGGTCGGGTGAGTACAAAAGAATGTTGACGTTTTGCTCTTTGATCACACAGTGAAATAAAATGTTGACTAACGCTGAATCGGTTGGGTTCTTCAAGTTGAGCGCTTTTATTTGATATTTTTTTCCTGTAACCACGAAAACCAAACACAAATTATATATCTCACGCAGCTCAGATTTAGAAAAAGCTTACGAAAGGGCTTTCTGGGTTTGTGTTGTGGTCTTCAAAACATCAGATTTGTAGCTTCAACCTTCTTCTTGGCGATGGAGTTGAAGAAGGGAAAGCTTGTAAGGTCAGTCTTTTTTTAATTTATTTTTTGCTGTTATTGATGCTTCTTGATTTTAACTGATCGTGCTTTGGAGTTGGAATTTTCTTTTTCGGGGATTTTTGTCTCTTGGTTATTTGGAGAAAGAAATGGCATCACTTAGATTATCGTTCGCAAAAGGTTTCTGGGATTTTTGTGTTGTTGGATTTTATGTTAATTACAAGACTGGATTCTCGGTTTAATCGTTAACTGTTGATAAATACGAGAAAATTTTAAATTTTCTGGATGAAATGCTATTTGGGTTAGCCTTTCCTTCTTTAAATTATGATTTTTCGTTAGCTATTTAGGATATAGTGTTTGTTTGCTGGGACGTACTTTGACCCTTATTTTCAGTCCTTTCCATTCATTAGTTTGTATGCCAAGAAGTTAATTCTTTGTTCAATTTAGCAAATTATGCTCTTTTATTCAGTTTCGTGAAGGAATCTCCCTTGTGAAATTCATTTTTTCTCTTAGGAAGAAATAAATTACGGGAGTTTAAACAGAACTTTGTAATTTTCTTCTAATTAATTAGTTGGCTTGATGATATATAGGTTTTACTCTGGTGGAAAACAATATAGAGAAACATCATGGGGAAAAAATGACCCAGTGCACCCGGAGATGTCTTCTATGGGCAAAGTTTCGACGTCATTCCTAAAAGCAGACAATGGGATGATGGGTCGTAGAAATAGACCAACAGAGATTGGCAAAGTTGGGAGGTCCAAGGTTTTTCCAACAGAAAATGCACCATGGCATCAAAGGATGCTTGATCCAGGGAGCGATATTGTGCTGCAGTGGAACAGGATTTTCCTTGTCTCTTGCTTGCTGGCACTTTTTGTTGACCCACTATATTTTTACTTGCCCACTGTTGAAGGAGATGAAGATTCTTCATGTGTGAATAGTGACTCAAAATTGCGAATAGTTGTAACACTTTTTCGGACTGTTGCAGATCTTTTTTATTTGTTGCATATGATCATAAAGTTTAGAACTGCTTATGTTGCTCCAAATACTCGTGTCTTTGGGAGGGGTGAACTTGTCATGGACCCACGGAAGATTGCACGGAGGTATATGAGATCTGATTTCTTCATTGATCTCATTGCCACTTTACCTCTCCCTCAGGTACTATGATTCTTTATTTTTGACATTCTTCTTTTTGTACGTGCTTCCTATAGTACTAGCAGTGTTCTATTGTTCCCATTTTGGTTGATAAAAAAAATAAAATAGATGATGAATTTGGAGCTGCAGACAGTCTCCAACAATGATAGCTCATAATGAGGGTTTGGATGCTAATTGTAGAGTAAAATTTTAATATTGATGGTTTAGGGTGCTTTACTGTAGGTGAAGGTTTTAAACAAAAAACACAAATGGTGGAGCCAGAACTTCTGCCTCGGAACCTCTCTTTTTTGTTTTGGAGGGGGGGGGGGGACCTTGGATTAACCACTTCATAGACACCTACAGACTTCATACTTATCCACATCATAGACTGCATAAATGTGTAGCGGTTCTCGTTAGCTCAGTATTCGTTACTTATCTGCCCACTTCATGGACTGCATAAATACATAAGGGCGCTCATTAGCTACCACTGCAAATGCTTCTTCTGTTCTCACGGTAGCAACAATGTTTTTTATTTGTTTGGAGCACAAATGCTAACTAACACGATAATGCCAAAAATATTACTGCATACTTTATATAATGGTTAACCCTTCTTTCTGTATTTTTATTTTTACATCTTCAAAATATGATTTATTTCAAACATTTTTTTTTATTTTTTTAGGAAGTAGTAGCAACTTTGAAATTAGACGAATTCCATATTAGGTCCTTTGGCTCAAAATTAGGGCTAAGCATGGGATGCGGATAATTCCAAACCGAACCGAAGAATCAAATTGGACCGACTTTGACTCCAAAAAATTCCTGAAAATAAAATACATGGAACGGTTCTGGTTCTTTATATATCTCCGGACCGAGAATCGAACCAAATCCGTCCCAACTCCTAACTGGACATAATATATATATATATATAATATTCAACCTATATGATTTATAAAACTAATCAATTTTTTAATTTAAGTATTAAACTTATTAAATTCATTTAATTATGTAGATGGTTTATCCAAATAAAATATGTAATGAAAATTGTCAACAATTTTATTCGTTTATCATAAATTTTCACTCTTTTTTATTGGAAATGTTTAACTAATTATTATTAATAATTGATATGAAAAAAAAAATTTATACTTACTAAATTAATCAATTTATTAGAATTGGACTTCTCAATTTCAATTGGTATATAAATATAATAATATATACTATTTATTTTAAAAAGTGATACACTTAAATTTTTTTTTTTTGTGATACGGAAAATTGATAATTAAAAGCTAGAAGTACTGAATATCTGAATCATATCAAACCAAACTAAACTACACCAAAAGAACTAAGAACCGAAGTGAACTGTCCTGAAAATTTGGGATGGTACTAGTTCCTCAAAAAAGAGTTCTCTGAAAATTTGGGAGGGTTCTGTAGAATTTCAAATCCCCGAACTGCCCTGTCCCGTGCTCACCCCTACTCAAAATTACAATCATAATACCAAGGAAGTGCATGTTGAAATGGTACTATAAAGTTTAAGCATATGAATTTTTTTAGCAGTGATTTTGATGTGGAAAAAAAAAAAAAGTTGTTTCCTCCAAAGAAAAATGATTTCTATTTTACCATCTGATTTTTGAGAGAAAAGATTCTACCACTGGGATTTAATGTTTGCTGGAGGAAATGATAACTTCATTCTTTTTCTTGAGACAAGGTCTCTAGGGATTATATCCTTAAAACTTTATAGTCGCATTACTACTTGCATTTCCTTGGTATCTTGATTGGTAGCAATTGCAATTTAAGCCAAGGGACCCAATATGAAATCTAATTGCAATTTAAGCCAAGGGACCTAATATGGAATCTAGTCCTATTGTGAAGTCCAATCTAGTTTCTGAAAGAACAAAACATGGATATAGATGCTTGAAATAAGTTACATTTTAAAGATGTAAAAATATAAAGAATGAATGGATCGATTAACCATTATATAATGTATCTTATTACAACTTTGGCATTATCGTGTTAGGTGGCATCATTTTCCAATAACTTCCAGACTGACCAAATAAATAAGAAACATTTGGTACTATGGGGATAACATGAGAAGCATTTGTGGTTGTGAGAAAAGTTGTATCACAAGGGAAAACAAACGTCGGCATAGTAAAAAAGAAAAAAAAAATCCATTGTGATATATGGTGGGCACATAAATAGTGACTAATGAGCTAATCAGAGCTTTCATGTATTTCTACAGTCCATGAAGTGGGCAGCTAAGTATTACATGGGTGGTTAGGTGCGTATGAAGTGGATAATAAGCAGTGAGCTAATGAGGGCCCCCTTGTATGGTTTACCATCCACAAGTATCGCAGGCTGCCTGTTTATGAAATATGTTGCTGGATTTGATAACTTCAAGGAAAATCATTTTCACTTTGGTTCGTCTCATCTGTTAGTTTTGATGAGAATATCAGTTTTTGTTTTTTAGGATCTGTTTGACAACCTCTCCAAACAAAAAATGAACTTTAAGTAATTGACATTTCATGCAGATAGTGATATGGTTTGTCATACCAGCATCAAGAAGTCATAAAACCGATCATAAGAACAATGCTCTTGCATTGATTGTTCTATTGCAATATATTCCAAGATTATATGTGATTTTTCCTTTGAGTTCTGAAATCATTAAAGCAACTGGAGTAGTCACAAGGACAGCATGGGCGGGGGCTGTTTATAATTTGCTACTTTACATGTTAGCAAGCCATGTAAGTTTGTTTTTGTTTCCTTTTAATTGTATTTCTGTTGCTTACCTTGGCTTTTCCAGTGCTACGAGTTTATTCTTTTTCTTACTTCTAGGTTTTAGGAGCAGCATGGTATTTACTATCAGTTGACAGGTATAAATCTTGCTGGAAATCAAATTGTAGAAGAGAAAATGGTCCTATCAAATGCATCCTCAGTTATCTAGATTGTGATACCTTTGACCATGATGATCGCAAAACATGGGCAAATAGCACAAACGTTTTCAAGAACTGTGATCCAAACAATGATATCACTTTCCAGTATGGTATATTTGAAAATGCAGTGACAAAAAATGTTGTCTCCTCTGACTTCGTGGTGAAGTATTTCTACTGCTTGTGGTGGGGCTTACAACAACTAAGGTATCTTCGATTTTTCTAGAATTCAAATCATCTTTAGAACTCAGTTTCCACTCTTCAATTCATGATTAGTTTTTTTATGTTCTAAACTGTCAAAACCCCCCAAAAGCCCTTGTACTGTATTTTTCTGTCCTCTTAATTGAACAATCATTTTGTTTTGAGCTCTCAACTTCTGAATTTGATCTTATTGGGTGCCAACTTAATGGAAATTAAACATGTTTACTGAACATGCTGTTAATTGCAAGTGGTTATTTACTAAATACGCTGATTCAAGTGAAAATATGTGGAAAAACCAACATAGCCTTCTCCCCTCGTTCTTTATTTTCATTCTCATGTTAGTAAATAAAAAATACAGGTATGCAACTTGTTTTACATGTCCTAGCTAACTTGGACTTCAACTAGGTATGTATCTAGTATTTTGCTTTTTGGACTTAAATTGGTACCTGATAGGATCAAATCACCAAATCAAGGAATTGAAAGGCTCAAAAGAATGTAATTTCCGTTCAAAGGCAAATAGCAAAACAGTTATGTTTCAGGGGCTATTTAATGGTTTTTGGCCTTTAAACTAAACGTTTGTACCCTAAGAAGGATTAAAGAATAAAACAGTTCAAGCTTTTTGTCTGATTTGCAGTTAAAGTCAATTCTTTTTGTTTTGTCTATTATTCATACAACCTTTCACATTGGCATGTATTATGGCTCTGGCATCTCTCATCTAGGCCATTATTTTAGTGATTGTGTTGTGTGACATAACCATAGCCAAATAATACATTGACCTTTCAATTTGGTGTCAGAAATGTTACTGAGAATCAGTAAAGTTAGAGCATTTTCAAGGTTTAGAGGTTGTATTACAAATGGAACCGTGAATGGATGGAGCAGAATCTGTGAGTTCAGGTGCTCAGCTTCATTGCTATAAGCATATTGTTTGTGTGTTTTTCCGTTTCGTGTGGGAAAGCAGAAAAAATTAGTTGTTTAGCTTACCACTTAAATACAAGAAAACTATCAGCAGAAATTTGACCAACAAGCCTGTATTTGAAATTGCATCAATATGTTGGATGCCTTCATGGAAGGCATAAGGGAAGCATGCTTAAAACTGGATTATTTGAGTGTCATTCATCTGAGTACAATCCAAAGCTATTTGACTGGAAGAGACATGGCTGTGCCGTGGAATGGTTAAGGCTGTAGCTGTTGTATACTACCTTAATCTTGCTTATGTCCCGTTTTTTCATATAATTTGTTGCAAGTTTTGACATTGTTTAATATGCCGGAAAGATGGAATTCAAAAGCAAAAATGCATTTTATTGCAGTCAGAAAATATTTGCTGTCATGTTTTTAGGTAATAAAATAATGTCACAAAAACTGGAGCAGGAAAATATGAAATGAAAGAACAGAAAATATTCTGTTATTTAGACCTGAACATGCCAATTTTTCCATCAATTTTGATGGAAAATTAAGGGGATTGGATGATATATTGAATGCAATTTTGTGTATGAAGTGTGTTAGAAATCGATTCAAAATTTGCATTAGTATTTAAAAATTTCTTATTTTTCTCCTTTTTAGTTAGTCGAAGATGTGCAAAAAATCAAATAAAATCTGCTTGTGAGTTCAGTGATTTTAACTTTTTTTGGCTAATTGTAAACCTATAACTAGAATTCTTTATTGTTGAAATTATGTTAAGTAATTGGGAAAAGTAAGTTGTGTTTTGCTTATGGTAATGTAGTTACTTGTGTTTTTCTCTTAATAAAATATTTATATTCATTTTCAAAATTTCCAACAAGTGGTATCAAAGCTGAAATGATCCTATGGGAGAGTATAAAAAATTTTTAAAAAAAACCCTTGAAAAGTGTGAAAGAAACGAATAAAAGTCTTGTTCGAGAGAAAAAGTTTGGGTATGTGAAAAAAGGGTAAATTTATCAAAGTAGAAGATGAGTCAAAATTTATGAGAGGTTGATGAGAACTGCATCAAGAAGAAAATGTATTTTGGATGGTGAGAAATGTACTAGAATAATGTTGGAGAGAAGTGTTCCATGAGGACAATAGAATCTGATTATGAGTTCAGTGATTTTTGCTTTTTTGGTTAATTGGAAACCTATCAATACGCATCTTTATTTATTTATTTTTGAGAAGAACGCATCTTTATTGTTGATATATGAAGTACATGGGAGAAGTAACTTAGTTGTGTTTTTCTTATGGCAATGTAGTTGCTTGTGCTTTTCTCTCAACAAAATATTTATTTCTGCTGTCAAATTTTCCAACAAAGTGTACGTAAATCAAAAAATTTCATTGAGATATCCAGATCCAAGTGATGAGTAGCTAGAAGGGATATCCTTATGTCTTTGCATATTTTTTGATGTTACGGAATTATGGGGCACAATTACTTCAACTTATATTGAATACGTCCAAATGCTTATTATAGGTGCCTGGAGCACGATTTGCCAAATAATTGATGTAATGACTACCATCTGTGTATTTTCGTTCAAAATTATTGAAAAGAAAAGAGTTGATATGCCATTAAGTGTGGGCATGGAAAGTTCATGCCTTTCATTTTCTTATTTTCAGTTCATATGGGCAGAATTTGTCAACTAGCACATTTATTGGGGAGACATCGTTCGCTGTACTTATTTCCATCTTGGGTCTTGTTCTATTTGCACACTTGATTGGCAATATGCAGGTATTAGACAATTTTTTTCCTTGAACATCATCAATTTAGTGTTTATGTTGCTCTCTTTCTCAATAACTTGAAGGCATTTTTTTTATGCTGCTTGCAGTTGTAGGTTTTTACTAATACTTATATCAGTTTGCTTCCTCTTCTTTCCAGATTTGTTCCATCGTGTAACAGATTGAAAAATGTGCCTTTTTTTCTTCCAACCATAGTTCCATATGTTAAAGTTTTATGCTGTGTATTTAGTAATTTGTTGTTTTTACATGTCAAGGCTTCCCCAGGACTTATGGCTGCTTCATTGCAGTTCTTGATGGTTTTAATGGCAATATGAGCTTCTGACTCAGAAACTGCACACACCACCTTGTCAAGATATTTATTTTTGGCAGTTGACACTAGAGATTATGGTGTCTGTTTCTTTCCCATTTTCTCTCATCTGTCTTATTTTTTTTCCTGATTAGGAAAATATGCTTAGAAACTACAACTTATTTTGTATATTGCTATCAACTGTTGTGGCTGATTTTTTCATGTTTCCTATTCCGCATGCACACAAGTTTGGATGTCTGATACTGCATTCTTCATTGAACATTTGAAGAAAGAAAATCTTGGTTACTTTCGATTGAGCCCTTTAATTGAGGCTTGATGACCGAAAAAACCCAAACCTTATTGTGAATTTGCAATTATATTTAGACCTTCTAAAATTGATTATTGTAGCCAAACCTTCAGGCACTAATTACAATTATACCCATTAGTATGATATATAAAAAGCAATCTTTTCTTATTATTTTAAATACAAAATTAGTTTCTTAGTGTTTTTTAATGGGGAGGGTGGTTAAAGAGGTCAAAGAGGAGAATTGAGGGGTGTTTTTTATAATCTACTTAAAAAATTATTTTTCTTCAGTTTCAACTAGTGGGTACAATTGCAACAGATCTCTAAAGGTGTGGATACAATCATCTAGTCTAGAAGGTTTGGTACAATTGCAAAATTGCAATAAGGTTTGGGTTATTTAAACGTTAAGCCTTTAATCTGTGATTTTATGCTCGGTACTTGAGATGGTCATTGTCTGGTGCTGAAGGGTTGCATTGCTAAAGCCACAGGCTTGCATTCAAGATATTAGAAAGTTTTAGAGTTGAGATACTTTGTTACAAAAAATGCTGAAGGGTGATATTGCCCCTAGATGTTTATTCCTACGTTTGGTAGGACCATATTTGGGTGGTTATTCACTTTACCTATGCTTAATGGCTTAATTTTTGTTTATGAGGTAGACATATCTTCAGTCCCTCACCGTGAGACTGGAGGAGTGGAGACTTAAGCGAAGAGATACTGAGGAGTGGATGAGGCATCGCCAACTTCCTGAAGATCTGAGAAGACGGGTTCGACGCTTTGTTCAATATAAATGGCTTGCAACTCGA
>CATIWR010188753.1:0-33442 GCA_949677035.1 Omphalea diandra
CATGTCCAAAAATATGTATGCATAAATGTTGATTCATCATATATACACAATCTAACATGTACTTAATATACATATATATATTAACCAATGTTCAATGCTAGTGACCATAAACTGGTTCCTATCTAGATATATGTATATGACACAAAATGAGAGAGAGTTGGAATTCAGCTGATGACTTATGTTCCATGTGTCTCTATGCAAAATTTTATACACCAAAGTATCCAAACCCTATGCTTCAACATCTAAAAAACATAATTGTGATTTGAAGAGATGCCACTCAATGAATAAAAACAATAATCAGATTCTTATGGCACAACCAATATAAGAATATCATCATGATACATTACAAGTATAACAATTGACTATGCAAGTGCAAGTGTAATAGATTGATTTTTGTCGTGACCTTACAAGGCAAACATTGCTCCTGGGAATTCATGTGACTCAAGTGACATTTTATTTTGCTGGCCAGTATATAACAAGTGACTCATTTGATCAATAACATGTGCTAATAGGACATATTGATCTATTTTTCTAAGTTATTTGCAAATGTTTAACAAGCCAATCACAACATCCTTTTAGTTCCATATGCAAGTGTTCATTCATAATGGTAAACCAAGTAATCATTACGAGCATATAATTCTCACTTGACTTATATTCATATGTAAAAGGTAACAATTCAACAACATTCACATGTAATAAGATATAATCACATTATAAAATTATCACACATGCACATTAGAATCTAATTATGGTTTTTACTCATCTTTTGATGTGACCAACCTTTACGACAGGTTTGCTTCTCTCTCTAAGACTACCTCAAAGTGTTGAGATCTTAACATTTGATACATACATGGTTATAAGTATGTCAAAATGGTTATGAATGCTTGGTATGCAACTATGGCATGATCCATACAAGTGGATCTAGTGTTGATGCATATCTTCCTTATATGGTAGCCTAATCTTGCTACACTTTCATAACAATAACTTTAGATATATTTATACAAATGGCTTGATTCTTCTGTTCAAATAAACTAGACACATAATAATACAATATATTCAAATTTCAAATCAATATAAGACATATAAAAAATGTGGTGAATTTTTGAATTTTACCCTATTTTAATGTCATCTTAGTCTGAGTAGGTCTTACATTCTTGGGTATATCTCAAAATGTACAAATCCATTTGAAAAAGGTATCTACCATAAATTACAAAACATATAAGGGAACATTTTTCATGTTTTACTCATTGCATAATTCAATCTATAGAGTCACCAAAACAAATGACTAATCTCAGGGTGAGCAGGTTTTTAACATGTTGACAATTAGTCATAATGAAGGGGCAATATCTCAACAAACATGTTAAATTTAGCAAAAATATTTTACACGCATGTATATTAAACATAAATATATAACTTTTAAGTTTGTCATATCATCAAATTTTGAATTTATGGCCATCAAATTTTTGGAAAACAAAATTATAAGATTAACGAGGTTTCATGAGCTTCAGGGTCAGTCACAATTAATGAGTCATATTTCTTTCCACATAATAAATCAAGCAAAATCAATCAAAACTGCTTTACATGTATTTAGAAGGGATATAACCATACCAATTTCATGTTTTACACTTTATCTAAATATGAACATAAGATCATCAAAATATGAGAAAACATAAAGATTGAGGTGATTTTAGTTGGTTGTGAACCAACCCTATTGAAAGAGCTATATCTCCTAACACACACCAAATTAAGCAAATATGTTTCAATGATGGGACATAATGCTACAACTTCCATATTTTTCACTTTCCCTAATTCCTCTTATAGTGTTATGAAATCATGGGTACAAAATTCTGCTCTAACAACAAAACCAACACAATCAGCTCTTATTTCTCTTAAATTTCAACTTCCATACATAAGCTCTACCTCAAATACTCCATAATTCTTCTTCTTCTTCTTCTTCATTATTTATGATACTATAAGATGCACATAACATAAGATAATTTGTCATGCAATTATACAAACATTACATATATGTTCAAGTGTTCTAAATGCAGTGGTGCAAGTGTCATCGTCGTGCTTATACAATTCATATATTTCAATGATCATTTATCCAATGCTTATGTTCATGTGGGATTGCAAATCATTTATGCTATCAATAGGTTCATGTGAGAATGCCAATCAATGTGAATAGGGATGTTACATAATATAAATATAAATAATATATAATTATTAACTAACAAATATTATAATTATATTAGATTAATATTAATATATCATAATATATTTTATATGTAATATATTCATATTAACAATATTTGCTATTTTACTATATAATATATATTATATAGTTAGCGACTACTTAGCTACAAGGGTAGGTAGTAGCTAAGCCACACAAAATTAATTTTCCCTTAGTTACTACAAATGTTAGTCGCTATTTAGCTACTATAGAGGCAGTTGCTAAGTTTAGCAACTAATAAATATTAATAGCTAAGATACAAAACTTTATTTATACATAGCTACTACATATTGAAGTCACTAATTAGCGACTATAAGCTTGCAATCGCTAAATAGAGACTGCTTAGCTACTACTTTTGTAGTAGCTATGCTTAGCGACTATAAAAATTTTAGTCGTGAAATACTAAGCAGGAAAATTTTATTTTACGCCATTTTTAGTCTCCTTTAAGCTTCTACTTTTGTTTAGCTGCTAAATGACTGCTAAATAACTATTACATGCTAGTAGCTAATAGTTCACACCATACATTTTGTGACTATGTAGTCATTAAACTTTACGAAGTCGTTATATAGTTGTTAAGTAGTCCCTAACAACTGCTAATAATGTTAGTAGATAATTTTTAGTTGCTATTTTTATATTTTCTTGTAGTAAATGCTACATTTTTAAAGGAAAAAAATCACTATGGGTGATGAATGTTATGCCAATTTGGACTAATAACACACTTCTCAATCTTGACCAAGGTTTTGTTAGAGTTTTGAATGATTAGTATGTTAGTTTTATATGAATATTTTTTTTTAAAAAAATGCTATTTGATTATCATAAGCTTGATTTATCTAAAAGCGATCTAGAATTATCTAAAAGTGATCTAGAACATATGTTATATGTCGTCACCCTTGTTCTATATATCTTAGGAACTGACTTGATCATAGGCATGAATTATCACTGTCTTTTTCAATGTGACCTTCTGGGAACTTTCATAATTGAATTTTTGACTTAAATGATTTGTCTATTTGGCGTCAATTTTTATAAATTATCTAGAAACTTTATTGCCTATGCATTTATATTTAGTAATATTATCATTGATATTTCTAAAATCGAGATTCCTAAAAACGACACACAGTTTGACATTTCTAAACTTTGCTAATGAATTATGCTTCTATGTCAAAAATATAAAGGCTCTTTACATTTATAGTTTTTAGAATTTGGAATGTTGAATCTAGAATTCATGAACTGATGAGTGTAGGTTGACTTTTGTTCATTAGTTACATTGCCTAAGATCTTTGGTCATCCTCTAATTTCAAAATTTTGCCTATGCTAGTATTTTGAGGAATAAATTATTTACCATAGTTATAGGAAATAGATTTGTACCTGAAATGAATTTGTTTTTCTTATAATACACAAGTGTGAATCTATCAAATTACACAAAAAACATGAGAAGAGGATTAACACAGGCAATATGGAATCAATTTGTGAGGCTTCTATAGAATGGACACCAATGCATATTGCTTTCTGTGACTTTTTATGGGCTACTTGGTTTAGGTGGTGGATTCATTATAATGGAATAGTTTTGGTGTAATTTGACTTTGATGTAGTATATATTTGATTTGGATGTAATTATATATTATTATCTTTCAGTAGAATATTTTGATTATTATCAATTTTAATTTTGTATATGTAATTTCAATATTTGATTTTTAAAATTAAAAAATAACTATATCAATAATACCATTAAATGTTAATACAATATTAATATTTTAAAAATGTTATATAAATAATTTTAAAAATATAAATTAGAAAAAGATCTTCAAAATAAAAAGACTATATAGAGATCCACATAATATGGTATATAAATAGCGACCACAATGCGGTTTATAAATGGTCTTCATGGTCTTATATGGTTAGCATTTAACAACAACGAGAAGATGATTTTGGCGACCACATTCTATGGTATCTATTTTAGGGACCACATATAAAATGTGGTCGCTAAAAAAAATGTAGTTGCTAAAGTGGTCACTAACTAGGTTAGTGACCAATTAGATACCACATTTTATGGTCGCTAAAACCTTTTTTTTATATAGTTAATACATACATCTCCTTGTCATAGGTTAGGTATTTTAATATAGCCCTATTAATTTTTTTACTTAAGTATGCAATAAGCCTTCCTTCTTGCATCAAAATGGCTCTAATGCCTAATCCTAAAGCATCACATTCAATTTCAAAAATATTAGCAAAGTTAGTTAAAGCTAATAATGGTGCACTAATTAATTTAGATTTCAACAAGTTAAAAGCCTTATCTTATGCCTCCCTCTATTGAAAACCAACATTATTTTTAATAATTTTTGTTGGAGGCACTACAATAGTGCTAAAGCCTTTTACAAAAACTTTCCATACCATGAAAAGATCTTACCTCACTTACATTAGATGGAATGGGCCAAGCCTGAATAACACTTGCCTTTTCTTCATCAACTTCAACTCAATATTTGCTAACAATAAAGCCTAAAAATACAAGCTTATAAGTATAAAAAGATCACTTTTTAAAGTTAACATACAACTTTTTCTTTATGCAAAACATCAAATATGGCCCTAACATGTTTTATATGCTCTTCTAAAGACTTAGAATAAACAAGAATGTCATTAAAATAAACAATCATAAATTTGCCTAAGTATGCACTTAAGACATGGTTTATCAATCTAATGAAAGTGCCAGGAGCATTAGTCAGCCAAAGGGCATAACTAATGATTCATATAATCCATATTTAATTTTAAAAGTAGTTTTCCATTCATCTCCTTCTCGTATTCTAATTTGATAATAACCTCTTGTTAAATCAATTTTTGAAAATATACATGCATCATGCCACTCATCTAACATTTGATCTAACTTATAACCTAGATGCCTATATTTAATAGTTATCTTCTTAATTGCCCTACAATCAACACACATACACTAAGAACCATCATTTTTAAGTACAAGTAAAATTGGAATGACATACAGACTCATACTTTCCCTTATCAAACCTTTATTTATAAGCTCTCCAACTTGTCTTTGAGGTTCCTTGGTTTCCTTAGGATTGCTTTAATATGCTAGTCTATTTAGAATTTAAAAGCCTAAAATAAAGTTAATTTGATGTTTTATACCTCCTAAAGGTGGTAATCCTTTAAGCACTAATTCAGGAAATAAATCTATAAAATCATGTAATAAATAAATAAAAAAACTAGGAAGAAAATTAGTAAGATCACTATCAGAAGAAAAATAAGTCAAATGTACATCTTTATACAAAAGCATAACAGTGAGCGCAACGATTTCGAGGTTATGCTTGAATGAGTGGATTCTTGCTTGTGACTCCATCTTTTGATCGACCATGGGGGAGGTTGAGAGGACAAAGGGTCTTTACATTGATAGTAGCACTAAGAAGTGGTAAAGATGAAACGATACATTAGTGTCATCCCTAGGAATTATAGAGTTGCCATCCAACTTTGGTTAAGATAAAAATTTAGGGAAGGCAATATTTAAACCTAGGCTAAGTCAATTACAAGGCCCATTTCATCTTCACCCCATCAGAGATTGGGTTCAAAAAATAGGTATGGCTTGGGGAAGAGGTTAGGAACTCCCAAACTGCTAAAATATTGAGATCCAGCCTTCAGGCATCTTTGCTTCACTTTTAACACTTTAATTGAGTTATTAATTAGTCAAATTTAATAATTTTAAGCATGTCTCTAGTGCAATCAAATCTTTGAGTCATCCTATCAATCAAAAGGGAGTAGGGTCATGGACAATGACATAAGTATAAGCATGCATTTGCATCATGCATAATCATATAAAAAAAAAGAGTTGAGGCATATGACATGGCACAGGGATAAGTATTCATTTTCACACATCCACATCATATGGTCATCCATAATGTCATAAGATAATTATCTAGGCCAAATTTATGGTCTAACTCAATCAAAACACATGCACCATAAAAATGCATAAGTTAGCAAATAAAAGAAATATGAGATAAGTAATATGAACAAAAAAGGGAAGCAATACAAATAAGTGTAATTTACATTGCCATATCTATTATGTGAACGCACCTAAACATGTTTATCAGTCCATAGCAACGCATCCCAATGTCATATAAAGATAAATATAGAAACAATGCATAAACACATGAATCATGCAATGCAAAGAATGATGAATATGTAATGTAAAACACTTAGAGGACTTAAATGTCCTAAGGCATGTTCATCATTATCCTAAAGTGTTAATGAACTCTCTCTCTTATTGCTCAAAAAGAGTTAGGCACCTATGTGCATTACTAACCATCACAAGGGTTAGAATACATCTAAAAAAAGAAAAAAATTTCAAAGCTAAGGCAAAGCAACCATATTCTTAAAAATAAACATAACCATAAAGAGATTCCCAAGGTCCTAGGAACACTTAGTTTCTCACTTTGTCACTGTTAGACCTAGTTCAAATAGAAACTTAAGATATTAATCATTACAAAATGGGAAAGAACACAAAGTATACACATAAAATGAACCTCCAAAATCATTTAAAACTTTCTCAAAATTCCATTTTTGAGATGAATAAGGGTCCTAAACCATTAGGTCTCATCATATTCTACCAATGGAACCATAAAATTCAGAAAAAGTTTCTTTGAAAAGGAGAAGTCTACATGACAGGAGAGAGGTTTTTTGCAAGCTATCCCTAAGAAATTGGATTTTACAACCTAGAAGGAAGGTTGCATAGCCTTTAAAATTCAGGTTTTAAAAATAAAGAAAAAGAAAAAGAAGAAAGAGAAAAAGGAGAAAAAAAGGGATCTCTAGATGCCTTTGTGTGTTCTGTTGCCCTTAGAGGCTCACTATGTGTTGAATATGCTCTAAAATGTTTAGCAGATGTATAAAGAATGTGAAGTTTAGGCTTTATTCTACATTGAGAATGAAATGTGTTAAAGTTTAGCGTTTCTATACTAAGGGCTGATTATCGAGAAAATTTGGTAGAGTAACACAGGGGTTTCCAAGCCTTTCCCCCCTTTTTAAATAGGGAGGTTTTTGTAGGAATAAAAGGGTGTACTAGAGCAAAAAATGGTTATAATTGGACAATGTTCATATCTAATCATAGAGAAATAGATGAATCATTTAGAATTAAGGTTTGCATATGGGATGTACAACTATGGTTGGGCTGTACATGCATCTTTCAAGGCCATACAACACTAGAGTTTAATGGGGGGATCAGTTCTAAAAGGTTAACCTTTTAGGTTTTAAGGTAAGGTTGTACAACCAAATGGTGGGCTATACAACCTTGCTTGCTAGACTGTATAACCTTGCTTAATAGGTTATATAGCCCATTAATATTTTTTTGATAGCTTAGGTTTAAGGCTTAACTTGTACTTGGTGGTTTAGTGGTATGCTTGGTTTTAGGCTTTTTCAAGGTTTTCCAAGGACTTGTCCCTTTTCATTTTGTAATTCCCCCTTACATTTTAGGGAATATGTTCAATGATTTCATCATTAGGCTTTACATATTGAGGCCCATAATCTGATGCTTATATTTTGCCCCATACTTTGTAGGGCTTAGAAAATAATCGTTTAAGAAATGATTGTTTGAATAAGTCTCATCAAAGCAATTAAGGAATGTAAACATTAGCAAAGATACTAAAAGGTACAATTCTTTAGTAACTCCTCTAGTATATACTAAAGCTTATTCTAGTAGCTTTTTAGCATGTACTGGCATATTTTATATGCTTCTAATAGCTATTTAGTAAATGTTGGATATTTCAATAACTCTCTAGTAGGTACTAAATTCCTTATGGTAACTTTTCTAGTTGGTATCAAGTATTATTATATCTTTTAATAGCTCTTTAGTAGGTATTGTATTCATTTTGGCAACTTTTCTAACAGGTACCAAGTGTTGTTGTATCTTTCCGTAGCTCTCTAATAGGTACTGAGTTCCTTTTGATAGCTTTTCTAGTAGGTACCAGGTGTTGTACCTTTCAACAACCTTTTAGCAGGTACTGAGGAAGTTCTGGTAGCTTTCTAGTAGGTACCAAGTGTTGAGTGTGTCTCATGTGCTTGCAGGAGTCTGCTTACAATTAATAATGTTTTTGAATCTTTTGCAAGTGTTCAATCCTTTTAGTTGGTGGTTCTAGTTCAAAGATGCCTTATAAGTTTGATATCACATCATTTTCTGTCCTTTTGTATGATAAAAATTACTTGATACTCTTAAAGCCCTTTTGGCTATCTTGGGGGGATTGATTTTTGTCCTGGAGTAGTGGACTTGGGCGCTCATGTTGTAAAAGTTGCTTTTATAGGTTCAAACATTTCTATGGTGATGAATATCTTCTTAAATGTTTTATTGAGGCTTCATGGAAATCAAGCTTGTAGTTAAAGGGTATTTGGTAAATTGATTGGAAAATTGGAAGGCATTTTTTATTCTTCTGAGGTTTTGATAGGAGTAAGGATATTTTGGTAATTTAGTTGGCAATTTCAACGTTGGAAGTGTTTGAAGATAGTTTGGTAATTTGGTTGGCTATTTGAGCTTTAGGTAAGGCCCTTGTTTGGTGATTAGGCCTTAGGGGATTTATACATGGTTAGGCCTAGGAGGTTGGGTCAATTAGATAGTTGGGTTTGAAAGGCCTAACTTAGGTCTGCCATTCATTAGTGATTTGTACAACCATGGGGTGGTCTGTACAAACCACTTAATAGACCTTGTTTTTATTATACGAAGCTTGGTATGTACAAATCAAATAAAGCTATATAGACTAGGCCCAATATATAAATCCCCAATAATGGTCATAGGCCATTTGTCCTATTCTCATCTCTCTCTCTCTTTCCTTTCGAAGGATCTAATCATGGTTGCATACTGTGACAATGATATGTTGATATTTAAGAGGAGTTTTTAGACTAGGATGTTGTCAAACAGGATGCTATTGGGCAGTTACAATCACTGTAGGGCTTTAAGAGGGTCAACCTATTAGTGAATGTGACTTTGAAGATTATTCTAGTTAGCTTTCCCTAGGTGGTGACATATCGACGGTCTATAATATGTATTATCACCTTAGAAGAGCCACCTTAGGAGAGGTAGTCATTCTTTCTCCTTTTTAACTTGTTATTATTTAGTTTTTCTGCTTTCCTTAATATTATGGATTATAGGTGTTCTCCAAGGATTCCTTTTTTTGCTTACAAACATTAGGTTAGTGTTTAGAATCTTTAGAGATAGCTTTTAAGACACTCACCTTTTATTTTCAACTAAATTTATCCTATGTCTATTGGTATAGTTTTGTCATCTCAATTTTTGTGCACTAGTGTTTTATTCTTGTGATCTACAAGAAGATAATAGGATTAGTTTATGGATCACCTTATAAGGGATTAGGATGCATAACTAGAATAAATAAATAATTTATTTATTTTTATTTATTATGGATTTGTCTTTGTTGACTATGGGTTGAGTTATGTTAGCCTGAAATATTTTGCTTATGATTGATGAATTGGACTTAGGGTTTTTGGCTAAATTTTACTAAAAAATAGTTTTCATAATTTCTTCTTAAAATTTGCAAATAGTTGTTTACAACCAGGGTTATCTACTTCTTGCTTCCTAAATTCTTTGCAATTTTCATGGTCACCTGCACATCACAAAACACATGATACTAATTTTTTAAGAGCAATTAAATACTTACTTATGTTATGTTGTTGATATAATTTCTATGTTCTTCTCACTTTTGGCCCTTGATATGTGTGTAAAACCATTAGTTATTTGTTATTTTATTTTTTCTCTTTTTATGTTTTCATTTTTCTTTTCTAATGCTTGTTCATGGTTTTTCTTCTTTTATCCTTTTTAGGGCATTGTCTCCTATCATAAGGGTGGTTGCGCGATGGGTCTCACTCGAACATAATTTCAAGAGCTCCAGTCCTTAGTTGTGGCTTACTTAGAGGGGACTAGGCGTCTCTCCTTTCTTTGGATGTTTCTCAGGGAGACTCCATAATTGACTCAATGATGACGCATGTATAAGCTAAGCAATAGATGGACACCACCTGTACTTTCCATTAGCCTTTGATTGAGGAATTGAATATCACACCTAAGGACTTCACTTACCAGATTGGGCTTCGCTTCTCAAAGCATCCCTCTCTCGACAGACTTTAACATGCATAAGCCCCTGCTTAAGAACGATTACATTTTTTGGCCCCTTGGGTGTATTCCTTATGTTAAGGAGAGTTAGACCATCACACACTCCTATATACACAATGGTGCCTTTAGGGCCACTAATGGTTTATTAGCCTAGGGCACTAAAAAGAGGTGTTGAATTGGTGTTTAATTAAAAATTAAAAAGGAAGGTTAATGTGTTTATAAAGTGAATAAATGGATGAGAAGAATCAACACAAAGGTTTATAGTGGTTCAAGTGTTAATGAACCCCACATGCACTCTTTAATTCTACACAATTGGGTACTTCACTCAACTAAACTGGTGTTTTCAAGCTCACACAAAACTTATACAACTTGTATTTACAACTCACACAAAAACAACTCTCAAGTGTTTTTAGGCTCACACTTCAACCTCTTATAAGAGCTTTAGAATCTAGGCTAACTCTTAACCTATTTACAATGGTGTTTATTTCTCACACCAAACAATTAATAACACAGTAAAGAATAGTAAAAGAATGAGTAGCAAATTGGTAAGAGTTTGGTTACAATAAATTGAATTCTCTTTAATTTACATTTGTTTGGTAGAGTATTTATAGCCTACATCCACCAAAGAGACATTACTCTAAAACTATCCCTAAATCTATAAGTTGGGCTAGGCAAATTCTACATCAAATGCTTGTTAGACAAAAGTTATGGTCGCTACTGTCATTTCACAGTTGCGAATTTCTAATTTATACCGAAGAACAAAAAATCACGGCAAAGAACCCCATTCTGTGTCTAATGGCTAGTCTACGTGTCCTTTATCCATTGGTTGTTTAATAAAAATAGCCATTGTGTTCTACCTGTTGCTTAAAAGTCGCGGTCACAAATTGTCTTTGTCTTGGGCTCGATTGAGACTGCAAATTCCTCTATTTAAAGAGGAATTTTCAACTTCTTTAGTTGCGATCGTGATAAAATATTCACCCCCGCAATTTTTGATTTCCAATAGTTCCTTTGGACACTTGGCATGTTATGGCTGTGGCTTTGGTTCCCACCTTTATCACTATGAAATTTGCGGTCGTGACCTTAGATGTAAAAGACACCGCAAATTACTCTGTTTGAAGAGGAATTTTCAACTTCTTTAGTCGTGATCATGATAAAATAATCAACCCCCAATTTTTGATTTCCAACTGTTCCCTTTCACACTTGGCATATTGTGGCTGTGGCTGTGGCTTTGGTTCCCTCCTTTATCACTATGAAATTTGTGGTCGTGACCTTAGACGCAAATGCCACTGTAAATTCCTCTGTGACAAGCCTTTTGCTTTTATGACGAGCCTTTTGCTTTTAGAGGCTTGGGCTATTTCCAACCTTTTTGCTCTAAAAGCACCCAGAGCATAAGCATAAGAATCAGGGTGAATAGCTTTGGCATTAATGAGATAAGTGAGGTCCAAAAAGTTTTGAGTGGGAAGAACCTTCTTAGTGAACAATTTTTCATTTTCTTCATTAAGAGCACTAACATATCTATAGATGGTAGTATCGTGAGAAGGGAGAAGAAACTGACTATTGGGTTTGGTGCTCATATGAATCAGTTGATCCATAAGATAACGACTAGTTTCTATAGGCTTATTTTTTATAAGGTAAAAAAGAAAAGCAAGATCCTTTTGGTACACTTTTTCATTACCATCCCCTATTGCATTAATAGAGAAGGTGATGATATGATGTAATAGCCAAAAAAGTAGGGTTCAAATGTATTTGGTTAAGGAAGTTTTAGGGTCATGTTTGGTCTCGATGAAAATCTCTGACCAAAACTCAAAATAAAAAATATCTTGAGTGAAAATGATGAATGGAATGTCATCTATGACTTGAAGGTTGAAAATATTGGATAATTGTTTAAAAGTGATGAAATATGGGTATTCAAAGGCACAAAATGCTAACCCGTATTTGTCAGTACGAGATTCGATTCTACAACTTAGAGTTACGGTACATATGAACTCTCACACAATTTTTTCATATCTAGGCACGTCACAAAATATGAATTTGTTCCACTCTAGATTAGAAAGAAATGCATGGATTTTGTCTTTGATTCCCAACGAATCAAGGAGAAAGGTAAAAGGGATTTCATTTGGAAGGATAGTTTTGGAGGCATTTGCCTTGTAGCGATCCTTCTTTTCTTTTGTAATCCCTTTCATTTGGTGTAGAGTCGGGGGTCCAGAAGGTTGTTTTACTTCCTTTCCCTTCTTTGTTCTTAAAGCCTTCTTAGAGGCTATGTGCGGCAATTACCCAAATTTATGACTGCGATTTGAAAGTTGCGACCGCTAATTTTTAAAAATATGAGTAACAAATAAAAAATCCTCAAAAAACTATACGTTCAATGGTCAAAATTTTTAAAATTTAAACAAATTTACAGTAGGGATTGAAAGTGATAATCGTAAATTGATGGTTGTTAGTCGAAAGATGCGCACCTCTAATTTGTGATCGTGAATCACGAAATAGCAACCGCAAATTACAAGGCAAAAGGATAACTATGAAATTTTAAGACCTGACATTTAAAACTGTGATCCACTTTGATATTTTGATGTTTAATTCATGCAAGTTGGCATTGAAAGCACAATTGCATAAAGAATTAGGGCATCTAAAAGAAATAAACTTCACATACAACACATAAGGCAATCATTCAATCATGGAATAATGCAACATGTAGAATGATCTAGTTTTTCACTTTAAAGAGCTTACACCAAACATTCTCAACTCTCTCTTAATGAAGTTAATAATTTCTTCATTGAGAGGTTTAATGAAAATGTCAGCAAGTTAATGATTTATGTCTATAAACTCTAACATAACATCACCATTTTGGACATGGTCTCTATGAAAGTGATGCCTAATGTTTATATGTTTGCTCCTAGAATGTCGGATGGCATTCTTTGAAAGATTAATTGCATTTGTGTTGTCACATTTGATGGGTTTATGATCAATAACATTGTTATAATCCTTTAATTGTTGTTTCATCTAAAGGATTTGGGTGCAATAGCAACCTACAACTATATACTTAGCTTCGACGGTGGATAAGGCAACTAAAATTTGCTTTTTTACTAAACCAAGAAACTAAACACTCATATAAAATGACAAGTTCTAGAAGTGCTCTTTCTATCTAAGAGACTACAAACATAAACCACATTTGAGTAACCTATGAGACTAAATGAAGAATTTTTATGATACAACAACCCTAAATTCAATGTGCCATGTAAATATTTAAAAATTCCTTTGATAGGATGCAAATGAGATTCTTTAGGATAAAATTGAAATCTAGCACACATGCATACATTAAACATTATATCAGATATAAAACTGATAAGATAAAGTAGAGAACTAATCATACCTTGATATCTCTTCTCATCAATCATCTTACCTGATTCATCCTTGTCCAATTTGAGGGTAGCACTCATTGGTGTTTTTGCTACTTTACATCCATCCATGCCAAATTTATTGAGAATGCCCTTTGTGTATTTAGCTTGGTTGATGAAGATCCCTTCTTTGGTTTGCTTGATTTGTAGACCGAGGAAAAACTTGAGCTCTCCCATCATGCTCATCTCGAATTCCTAGTCATACACTTAACAAACTCCTCACATAGAGATTTATTAGGAGCATAAAAAATGTTATCAACAACATAAATTTGTACTATTAGTGTATCATGATTATACCTTTTTACAAACAATGTTGTGTCAGCCTTCCCTTTTCAAAATTTTTTTCTAAAAGAAAAGAGCTAAGCCTTTCATACCAAGCTCTTAGAGCTTGTTTCAAACCATATAAGGCTCTATTCAATTTAAAAACATAATTTGCAAAACTATGAGATTCAAAACCAGGAGGTTGTTCAACATAAACTTCCTCTTCAATGACACCATTTTGAAAAGCACTCTTGACTTTCATTTGAAAAAGTTTAAAATTCATATGATATGCATAAGCTAAAAGGATCTTAATGGCCTCTAACCTTGCTACTGGGCCATAGGTTTCATCATAATCTATGCCTTCCTCTTGGTTGCAACCTTTTGCAACAAATCTAACCTTATTCATGGTGATGAACCCTTGTTCATCTAACTTGTTCCTAAACACCCATTTGCAACCTACAATTGGGTGTTCCTTAGGCTTAGGAATAAGTTCCCATACATTGTTTCTCTCAAATTGGTTAAGTTCCTCTTGCATAGTAATCACCTAATTCTTATCATCAAGAGCCTTATCAATAGTTTCAACTCAAATTGAGAAACAAAGGCAAGATTATTATCTAAAAAGTTGAGTTAAGATCTAGTACTTACACCCTTTGAAGTATCACCAATGATTAAATCATTGGAGTGATGTTTGGAGAATCTCCAATCCTTGGGTAGATCTTGACTTGGCAATTCTTCTTATTGATGTTATGGTTCTTTATCACCAATGCTTGGTCCTCATCATTATCCTTGTCTTCCTTTCTTATAGTGTGCTCTAATTCTAATTCCTCGAAGTCACCTACAAGATTATCAACAAAATAACTTTTCCTAAGATCAAGTTTACTAGATTTATCAAATACAATATGTATAGATTCTTTAACAACCATTGGACTCTTATTAAAGACCCTATAGGCCTTGCTAGTAGTGGAATAACCTAAGAATATGCCCTCATTAGTTTTTGGGTCAAATTTTCCAAGATTATCCTTGGTATTCAATATATAACACTTACATCCAAATACTATTAGGTATGATATCTTAGGCTTTCTACCATTCCATAGCTCATAAGAAGTTTTATTGAGAATAGGTCTTTTGAAAGCTCGATTTGCAATATAACACAAAGTATTGGTAGCTTCGGCCTAAAAGTAATTTGGTAAAGAATACTCATTGAGCATTATTCTAGCCATCTTTACTAGTGTTCTATTTTTTCTCTCTATAACACCATTTTGTTATGGTGTTCTAGGAGTTGAAAAGTTGTGAAAAATCTCATTCTGTTAACAATGAGATTCAAAAGACTCATTTTAAAATTCCTTTCCATGGTCACTTTTTATAGAAGGAATTGAAGTAACCCTTTTCATTTTGAATTCTTTTTGCAAAACTTTTAAAAGCATAAAAAGTGTCTTACTTGCGAGCTATAAAGGATACCTAAGTAAACCTAGAGTAATCATCAACTAGGACTAGTGCATAATGTTTTCCACCTAAACTAGCACTCCTAATAGGTCATATCAAGTCCATATGAGTTAATTGAAGAGGTCTAGAAGTACTTACAATATTATTTGTTTTAAAGGAAGATTGATGTTGCTTCCCCTTTTGGCAAGGACCACAGGCCTTGTTTTTAGAGAACCTTACCTTAGGAAGACCTTCCAATAGCTTTCCTTTTGATAAGCTTTGTAAGAGCTCCAACTTTTTTGCCATAGCCAAGCTTCATTACTAAGAGACACAAGACACTTAAAAGATTGGTTAGCCAAATTGTCTAAGTCAATTAGATAGATATTTCCTTTCCTTTCACCCTTGAAAACTACCTTTTTATCCACCAAAGTGGTAACTCGACATTCTCTAGGGTCAAAGGTGACTTTATTGCCTTTGTCACATAATTGACTTACACTAAGCAAATTATGTTGCAAGCCATCAACAAGTAAAACATCATTAATTAAAGAGCAACCATTCTTACCAATAGTCCCAATGCCAATTACCTTACCCTTGGCATTGTTACCAAATGTGACATTGCCACCTTTTTTTTCCTTTAAGTCCATGAATAGCTTCCTATTGCTCGTCATGTGCTTTGATCATCTGTTATCCATATGCCAATAATTTGCTTCATTGGTGGTTGCCAAACACCCCTACACAACACAAATAAATCATTTTTATTTTGGTGCCCAAACATACTTGGGTCCTATGGGGTTAGGTTTTTAAGGATCCTCCAACTTGAGGTGAGCCTTCCTTATGAAACAATAAACATTTATGTGTCCATACCTCATGTAATAATGGCATTGGAGTTTAGACATACATGTCTTTCTCCTATGCATTGCCTTAGTTTGAGTGGGGGGTTTTCTCATACCAACATAATGTGTGTGAGAGCATGAACATGTATGAATGGGTGTAGGTGTGAATTTTCTATGTGTGTTAGAATTAACATGCCTTTTATTGTACATATGTGCATGGTTAGCCTTCTTAGAAATAGGCTTAGGTCTTTATTGCACCTTTCCTTTGTCTTTAGTTAATAGGGGTTTAGCGCCTTGAGGCATTAATGAAAATTATGGATGAAGGTGTAAAAGAAGAGGCTTCATTGAAGCCTAAACCATGCCTAATCAAGGGATGTCTTTATGATACTATGAGTGTATCCAAAGCTTTTGTACCCTTATGGAACTTAGAAATAGAATTTCTAAGCTCAATGACTTCCCCTTTCAAAGAATCATTCTCTTTTCTTAATTAAATTAAACATGAAGATGATTTAGAAAGATTCTCCATAGACTTTTTGAATTTTTTATTTGAAGCCCTCAATTCACTTACAAGACTATTTAAGTAGTGTACTTCCTATTGTAAGTTTTCATTTGTGATTTATAGTTGTCACATTTCATGGTGAGAGCTTCTAAATGCTCATCATCCACATCATATAATTCATCCAATTCAGAATAAGAGTAAGGTAAATAGCCTACCTCATTAGGTGAATCTTATTGAGCCATAAAGCAAAGGTTTGCAACCTCTTCTTCTCCATCTTCTTCATTTGCACTGTCGTCCTAAGTGGCTTTGAAGCTTCTTCTTTTTTCTTTGTTCCATTTCTTCTTCTTCTTCAACTTAGGGTAGTCACATTTGATGTGACCTTGTTTGCCACATTCATAGCAAGTGATATCATTTAGTCTTTCTTTAGGAGTTGGAGTTGCTTTCATGAAGTACCTTCTTTCTTTCCTTCTTCTCATAAGCTTTTTAGTTCTTCTAGAAAGCATTACAAGTTTTTTCTCCTCTTTGTCACTTTCTTCTTCACTTAAGACTACTTCTACTTCCTTCTCCTTAAATGAGGACTTGAGTGCCAAGGTCTTCCTTTCTTTTTTTGAAGATTTTTCTCCTTGACCCCTCATTCTCTTCATTCCTTCATCCTTCTTTAAGGCCAACTCATGAGTCAAGAGATTGCCTATTAAGACATCCATTGGCACTTTCCCTATCTTCGGGTTGGATTCTTGGATACTACATGCTCTTGTATTAAATTTTTCAAGAGGTAAGGATTTTAGAATTCTAGAATTTATCTCATAGTTGGTGAGAACCCTCCCAAACTTCTTTATGTTAGTGACAACAACAAAAAGTCGATTTGTCATATATGTTATGCTTTTTTCCTCCTTCATCATGAATGGTTCCTACTCTGTCATATACATTTTGAGTCTACTAGATTTCACCAAGGTGGTGCTCTTATGATAGTTCTCCAAAGCCTTCCAAATACCATGAGCAGTATGGCAATGTTGGACCCTTCCAATTTATTCTCTTGAGAGAGAGAACTTATAAGGATTGTCATGACTCATTTATTCCTCCCATTTGATTTTCTATGTGCTTCAACCTGCTCCTGTCTAGGGATTAGCTCCTTACTTCCATCCACCAATTTGGTAGATGGCTTCCACTCCTTTGTAACAATATCCCACAGATCTACCACATTCGCATCTAGATAGATTTCCATCCTATACTTCAAATGAGTATAGTATACTCTATTAAAATATGGCTTGAGATGAGTGTGGATTCCTTCTTGTGCCATGATCTTTGCTCACACAATTAAGCTTTTTATTGAGACTTGGCTCTGATAACACTTGTTGGCTTAGGGTACCAAGAAGGGGGCTTGAATTTTTGTTCAATTAAAAATTAAAAAGAAAGGTTAATGTGTTTAGGAAGTGAAGAAAAAGACAAGAAGAATTAGTACAAAGGTTTATAGTGGTTTGGGTGTTTATGAACCCTACATCCACTCTCCAATTCTACAAAATTATGTGTTTCACTTAACTAAACTAGTGTTTCCAAGCTTATACCAAACTTCTACAACTTGTGTTTATGGCTCACACAAAAACCCTTACAATTTGTGTTTTATAGGCTCACACAAAACCTCTTGCAAGTGTTTTTACGCTCACATTTCAGCCTCTTACAACAGTTTTAGAATCTAGGCTAACTCTCAACCCACTTACAATGGTGTTTATTGCTCACACTAAACAATCAATAACACATTAAAGAATAGTAAAAGAATGAGTATC
Organism: Omphalea diandra; assembly: GCA_949677035.1. Classification (NCBI taxonomy): domain Eukaryota; kingdom Viridiplantae; phylum Streptophyta; class Magnoliopsida; order Malpighiales; family Euphorbiaceae; genus Omphalea; species Omphalea diandra. The sequence continues at coordinate 18,526 of CATIWR010188753.1, forward strand.
AAATTGGCAAGACTTTGGTTATAATAAATTGAATTCTCTTTAATTTACATTTGTTTGGTGGAGTATTTATAGCCTACATCCACCAAACATTACACTAAAACTATCCCCAAATCTCTAAGTTATGTTAGGTAGATTCTACATTAAATGTTTGTTAAGCAAAAGTCGGGGTCACTACTGTCATTTCGCAGTTGCGAATTTCCAATTTGCACAGAGGAGCTGAAAATCTCAGTAGAGAACCTCGTTCTGTGTCTAACGGCTACTCCATGTGTCCTTCATCTATTGGTTGTTGAATAAAAATAGTCATTATGTTCCACCTGCTACTTAAAAGTCATGCTCGCAAATTGTCTTTACCTTGAGGGCGACTGAGACCTCGAAATCCTTTGTTTGAAGAGGAATTTTCAACTTCTTTAGTCATGGTCGCAATAAAATATTCGCCCTCATGATTTTTGATTTCTAATGGTTCCTTTAAACACTTGGCATGTTGTGATTGTGGCTTTGGTTCATCTTTTATCATTATGAAAATTTGTGATCATGACCTCAAACGTGAATGCCACTGTGAATTTCTATGTAACTCAGCCTTATTTTCTTTGGCTAAGTCACAGCTGCGAATTGGCCCGTGAATTCCTCTATCCTAGTTTCATTCATCCTTATAGCTTATTTGCGATCACGATTTAGGGGATACAAACCGTGAATTTTGATAACCTTCATAAGGTTAGAGATTTTAACTTCCATCTAACTTCCAATTTAAAAATTATCTTATAAATTACAAAACAACACTTAATGAAAGCATTAGAACTGATCAATCTCTATTGTTAAGATCATAAGAGGTTTTACGACTTAGGTTTAACCAACCTAATCAAACATGGTTATTTTGAAGAGGTGGTGGACCAGAATGCATGCTAATTCCTATTGTATGCCTAGTAGGGGTTATATTTTCAAGTATCTTTAATGTCATCGAGCTCTATCTTATGCCAGTGTTGGAGGACCTAGGGCTCCTGCACCCCTTTTGTTGGGGATATGCTATGTTAGCATAACTGTACATGCATCTAGATCGATGTTCTAGAGGTAAGTAGTACATATGCAGTGCCTTACAGGTACTCATTATGAGTTTCTATCAACTCTTCTCAATGTCTTTATTGCTTTATGTTATTTCAGATTGATGTTGTGTTCATTGATTAGCTTGAACTCTCAAGCTAGGCCTATTAGTGGGAAACAACCTTGTGGCTGATATAAATGGTAGATGTAACATCCATATCACTATTCATTGGCATTGTCACATGAAGATATTCATTGCATAAATGATTTGAAATCCCATATGAACATATGCATTGGATAAATGATCATTTAGACACAAGAATTGGATAAGCACGATGATGACACATGCACTATTGTATTTGGGACACTTGAATATATATGTATTGTTTGTATAGTTCCATGGAAAATTGTAATATGTTGTGTGCATGTATAGCATCATAAATAATGGTGTTATAGAGCTTATTTTAAAGTAAGAGGAGCCTGGCGAATTTCAACATCTTTAATCTCTCCTCAAACAACCTTTAATATTGTCTCTAAATTCAACATCAAACTTTAGCAATATGGATCAAGTCTAAACAAAGTTGGAACTTGATCGTAATGATAACTTTTGTCATCATATCAACAAAGCGGCCAAACATTCAATGCACCCTCTCTGGCCTCCTAGATGTACTTGGTTCAAGTTGCTGAGGAAGTCCTTGAACTCCTTCTTGAGAATCTCTTTCTACCGTAGGAAGAGTCTCAACACCTTTTTTATCTGCTGGAATTACTATTCTCTCAAACTCCACCTGTTTAGGAGTATCATCTAACTGCTCAACATCCACCTTTTTCAACATGGTAGTGTTTAAGGAGTGAAGAAGAGGGACTAAAAAAGGAAAGTGAACTTCTAACCAATAGGAATGCAATGCCAGGATTTGGTCTTATTACAATAGGTTTACAAGTGGAATTTTTGACCCTTTAGGATTAGAATACAAAGCTTATTTGTGAGGTATAATAGAAGAAAGAGAGAGCTAAGGAAGAAAGAAAGGTAAGAAGAAGAAGAAGAAGAAGGAGAGGGAGAAGAGTGAGCTGCCTAAGAAGGAAGCCAAAGGTTTTCTAGTTTTAGGAAAACAGGTAAGCTAATTGATCTTATTCTCACATGAAATTAACCCCTTATGACATGTTAATCATGGATGGTTAGTGAGAATTAAAGAATATTTGAGGTAGAACTTTTGGATGGAATTTGAAAGTCAAGAGAACAAGAGCTAATTGTGTCGGTTCAATTGTTAGAGCATAATTTTGTACCCAAGATTTTATAACCATAGTAGAGGAATTAAGGAAAGTGCAAAATGTGAAAGTTATAGCCTTATGCCCCATATAGATTCATAGGAAACATTTTTGCTTGATTTGGTGTGTGTGAGGAGTTATGGCTCCTTCATTACCAATTAAAATCACCTCAGTCTTTTTGTTTTCTTATATTTTGATGGCCTTTGATTCTGATTTTGATAAAGTGTAAAACATGAAATTTGTAGGTTTATATCCTCTATAAACACCTATAAAGCAGTTTTGATTGATTTGTTGTGTGGAAAGAGATATGGCTTATTGATTGTGACTGACCTTGTACCCAGATGAAACCTCACTTGTCTTTCAATTCTATTTTTCAAGAATTTGATAGCCATAGATTAGGAATTTGGTCATGTGTTAAACAATAAAGTTTTATATTTATGTATGATATAGATACCTTTAAAATAATTTTGCCAAATTTTGCATGGTTGTTGAGATGTTGCCCCCTTAATCATGACTGATTGTCACCATATTGAAAACCTGCTCACCTTGAGATTGGTCATTTGTTTTGGTGACTTTATATACTGAATTAGACAATGAGTAAAACATACAAAATGCTCCTTTATGTGTTTTGTAACTTATAGTAAATTATTTTTGTGATTTGATTCACACAATTTGAGATATACCTAAGAATGTAAGACCTACTCAGACTGAGATGACATTGAAACAAGGCAAATTCAAAAATTCACCACATTTTCTATATATCTTATATTAATATGAAATTTGAGTATGTTGTATGATTATATGTCTAGTTTATTTAAAGAAAATGATGAAGTCATTTGGATAAGTATATCTAGAGTTATTGGTGTGAGAGGGTAGCAAGCTCAGGCTGCCACATAAGGAAAATATGCATAAATGATAGGTCCACTTGCATGGATCATGCCATAGTTGCATACCAAGCATTCATAATCATTTTGACATACTTATAACCATGTATGTATCAAAAGTTAGGATCTAAACACTTCGAGGAAGCCCTAGAGAGAGAACCAAACCTACCATAAATGTTGGTCACATCAAAAGTGAGTAAAAACTGTAATTAGATTCTAATGTGTATGTGTAATAATTTTATGATATGATTATGTACTATTACATGTATATGTGATTGAATTGTTACATTTTACATGTGAATATAAGTCAAGTGAAAATTATATGCTCTTAATGATTACTTGGTATACCATTGTTATGAACACTTGCATATGAAACTAAAAAGATGTTTTGACCCGCTTATCAAACGCTTATAAATTACTTGGCAGATGGACCAATATGTCCCATTGGTACATGCTATTGATCAAATGATTCACTTGTTATATGTTGGCCAATAAAATCAAATGTCACTTGAATCACATGAATTATCAGGAGTGGTGTTTTCCTTACAAGGTCATGACAAAAAAATCAATATGTTGCACTTGTACTTGCATCGTCAATTATTATACTTGTAATGTATCCTGATGACATTTGATTATTGGTTGTGGCGTCAGAATTTGATTATTTTTTTTAATTCATTGAGTCACAACTCACCAAATTGTAATTATATTTTTCAAATACTAAAACATAGGGTTTGGATACCTTAGTGCATAAACTTTTGCTTAAAGACTCATGGACTACAAGTTGTCAGTTAAATTTCAATTCTCTCTCTCCTTGTGTCATGTACATACATCTAGATAGGAACCAGTTTATAGTCACAAGCCTTGAACATTAGTTAATATATATGTACATTAAATACATGTTAGATTATGTATGTATGATGAATAACACATTTATGCATATGTATTTTAAGACATGGATGCCATGATTTGTAAATGAACATGATCGTTATAGTAGACACCCTCGGTTCATCAGATGGAGCATGGTGCCCTGTGCAAAGACTTTCATAGTCAATACGCCTACTCGTTTGAACACCCTCATCATTGATATAGTTATTCACTTATTTTCCTCACTTTTATACTTGTAACATTTTTCAATTTTTATTGTGGGTTTGGCTTGATTAGAGGGGCCTTATGAAGGCATGGCCATTAGATGTGGTGATGGTAGAGGTTATCTCTTATAGGTGGCAATTGATGGTAGGACCCTTCTTTCATGAGTGGTACCTAGTTGAGTGGGTCCTTCATTAGCAAGAGGGCCTAGATACATAACTTGTCCCTCAATGTCCACTTATGAGCATGTTTTAGGTGGTGCATCTTAAGGAGGGGGAGCTTAAGGCAGTGCTACACTTCGTGTTAGGGGATCAACTCATCTCGAATTGGGTCCCTTATAAGACTTAGATGATCGATGCCATGGTCAGATCTTTTTTGCTAATAGAGATAGCCATTATGGCATTTTCTTAGCTAGAGGTTGATGAGGGGGATTATCCTTTAGAATGAAGCTTTAGGGACAACTACACATGTGATGTGAAGGCCTATTACACTTGCACCTATATCTACTACTACTACTGCTTGTGGTCACAATCAGGCTTGTGGATCCACTTTTAGGGGGATAGAGCCTATGGTAATGGGAAAGCTAGAATCCATGCCAGAGTGCCTAGTGGAGTCCCACATGACATCTTTAATAGTGTTGATTATGTCACTGTAGCTTACCCGGTCATTCCCACCTATGTGAGTACCCTTCATTTTCATTTTTATTACACTTCATCACATTTGTGGTTCTAATAATGTGCTTTTATTCACCTTTTTATGTTCCTTAGATTTAGGTTGAGGTTTTGGTCAACTTGATCGCAACCTTGAAGAGGGTAATGATGTAACAAAAATGATCTATGCAGGTTAGGAGCAAAAGGTATATAATAAATGAAAAAGAATGCATGTATGCATGTTGGTGACTCATGCCTTTATGTGTAATTTGTGCCCTAACCATCTTAACCCTCGTGTATCTTGCAGGAGACAATCTAGTGTCTATAAGCGTCAATGGGTCATGCCTTTAGAGTTAGACTCGAACGAGTGGAATCTTGCTTACAATTGCATCCTTTTATAAAGTAATAAGGGATCGAGAGGATTAGGGGTCTTTGCATTGGTAATGACCTCAAGATGTGGCACATGTTTGGATCAACGGGGTGGATCCTTTAGGCCTTATTCAAGTTTAAATCCTTAAGTCCAAATTATGGTCATCGAGGGCTAAATCAAGATAATACATTAGTACCATCCCTTTGAATTATAGAGTAGCCACTCAATTTTGATCGGGACAAGAATATGATGAAGCTAAAATCTAAGACTAAACTAAGTCAACTAGAAGGTCCATTTCATCTTTATCCCATCAGAGATTGAGTTTGAATTAGGTATGGCTTAGGCAAAAGGTTAGGCACCCGTAAACCACTCAAATATTGGATCCAGCTTTCATGCATCTTTGGTTCACTTTTAACATCTTAACCAAGTTATTAATAAGTCCAATTAGCGACTTAAGCATGCATGTAATACCATCAAATCAAGCATATCAAATCATCAATCTCAAGGGAAGGGGTTAATGCATCATGGTAAAGAGAATGACTTGCATATCAATATCCATATATCCATCACACGTCATACATATTCATCTCAAGGGAATGGCAGTCATGTGACATGCCATAAGGTTATCATGCATTCCATGCATCCAGACATCCATAATCATCAATTTTGTCATTAAAGATTACCATTAAGCCTTTCAACCATGGCCTAGCTCAAACAAGCACCAAGATAAAAAAAAAATCCACAAGTTAGTAACTAAAGCAAACAAATAAGTAAAATAAATCTAACAAACAAATGAAATCACCAAACACCTTTATGAGTGCCTCGATTTCGCAGTTAGGCTCAAATAAGTGGAATCTTACTTTTGACTCTTACTTTTTATTGATCATCGAGGGATAGAGAGGATGAGGGTTATACAATGGTGATAACCCCTAATGGTGGCATACGATTTGGATTAATGAGGGATCCTTAAGTCCTCACGTAAGATTGAAGCCCCTTTTTCCTAAGTTATGGTCAACAAGGGACCAAGGTGGGACAATATGTTGGTACTATCCTTAGGTGAAATGTGGAGTCACTACCCGACTTTGGTCAGGACAAGAATCCTAGCAAGGACAAGTTTTAAGCCTATATAAGTCAATTAGAAGGCCTAATCCGTCTTCACCCTATTAGAGATTGGGTTTGACAATTGGGTATGACTTGGGGAAGAGGTTAGACACCCCTAAACTACCCGAATATAAGGATATGGCCTTTGGGCAATCAGTGGTTCACTTTTATATCTTGCCTTTGTTAGTCAATTTCCTATTTATTCTCTTAGGCACATCCATCTAAGTAAGCCATTAAACATAACCAAATAAGTATGCAATGCATGAATGATATGCATGATGCAAGAAATAATGAATAATATGTACAAGGTAGGGATGAGGAATACACATTCAAATGTGTGGGATTATCATACAATTAACTTAAAGAACACAAATCATGCATTAATTAGCTTTCCTAACCTAAAAAAATAAGCACAAATTAGTCCTAAAAACATGAGTAAAATAGGAAGAAAATAGCTCATATCATATATAAGAAGTAGACAATCAAAGTATGAGTATACCACCTTGTCCTTGTAGTATAGGGTCATAGCATATTAGTCTATAATGTTTATTGTCATTAGCTACAACAACCATTTTCATTTACAAATCATGGCATTCATATCCAAAAATACATATGCATAAAGGTTTATTCATTGTACATACATAATCCAACATGTATTTGATGTACATATATGTTAACTAATAATAAAGGCTAGTGACCATAAATAGGTTCCTATTTAGGTATATGTAAACGACACAAGAAGAGAGAGAGAGAGAGAGTTGGAATTCAGTCGATGACCTGTGATCCATGTGTCTCTAAGCAAAACTTTATGCACCAATGTATCCAAACCCTATGCTTTAATATCTGAAAAACATAATTTTGATTTGGTGAGTCGCGACTCAATGAATAAAAACAATAATCAGATTCTGATGGCACAACCAACAACCAAATATCATTAGGTTACATTACAAATATAACAATTGACTATGCAAAGGTTAATGAAATAGATTGATTTTTGTCGTGACCTTGAAAGGCAAACATTACTCCCGAGAATTCATGTGATTCAAGTGACGTATGATTTTGCTAGCCAACATATAAAAAGTGGATCATTTGATTAATAACATGTGCCAATAGGACATATTGGTCCCTTTTCCAAGTGATTTGCAACTATTTGACAAACCGATCACAACATCATTTTAGTTCCATATGTAAGTGTTCATTCACAATGGTATACCAAGTAATCATTAAGATCATATAATTCTCACTTGACTTGTATTCACATGTAAAATGTACCAATTCAATCACACATACATGCAAGAGAACATAATCAAACCATAAAATTATCACACATACACATTAGAAGCTAGTTATGGTTTTTACTCACCTTTTGATGTGACCAACCTTTATGGTAGGTTTGGTTATCTCTCTAGGGTTTCCTCAAAGTGTTAAGATACTAAAATTTGATACATACATGGTTATAATATGTCAAAATGAATGCTTGGTATGCAATTATGGCATGATTATGCAAGTGGGCCTAGTCTTTATGCATATTTTCCTTATATGGCAGCCTGAGCTTGCTACACTCTTATAACAATAACTCTAGATATACTTATTCAAATGACTTCATTATTTTTTTTAAATAAACTAGACACATAATGAGATAACATACTCAAATTTTAGTTTAATATAAGGCATATAGAAAATGTGGTGAATGTTTGAAGTTTGCCCTATTTCAATATCAGCTTAGTTTGAGTATGTCTTACAATCTTAAGTATATCTCAAATTGTACAAAACACATTGCAAAACTGATTTACCAAAAGTTACACAACACATAAAGGAACATTTTTCATACTTTAGTCATTTCAAATTAAGACTATAATGTCACCAAAACAAATGACCAATCTCAGGGTGAGCAGGTTTTTAATATAGTGATAATCAATCATGATCAAAGGGAAATATCTTAACAACCATAATAGATTTGGCAAAAATATTTGATAAGTATATAGATAATACATAAATATAAAACTTTCAAGTTTAACACATCAACAAATTCTGAATCTATGGCCATCAAATTCTTAGAAAACTGAATTAAAAGATAGGTGAGGTTTCATCAAGGTATAGGGTCCGTCACAATCAATGAGCCATATCTCTTGCCACACAACAAATCAATCAAAACTGCTTTATAAGTATTTATAGGGGATATAAAGCTACATATTTTATGTTTCACACTTTGTCTAAATCAACACATAATGTCATAAACATATATGAATATAGAAAAATTGAGGTGATTTCAGTTGGTTATGAACCAGCCCTAATAAAAGAGCCATATCTCCTCACATACATAAAATCAAGATAAAATGTTTCACATGCATTTATATGGGACATAAAGCTATAATTTTATATTTTATATATTCCATAATTCCTCTTTTAGGGCTATGAAATAGTTGGCGCAACAGGCTGCTCTAACAATAAAACTAACACAGACAACTCTTATTTCCTATTGTAACAAGACAAAATCATGGTGTTTCATTGGCATTGGTTGGAAGTTCACTTTTCCTCTTTTAATCCCTCTTATTCACTCCTTCATCACCTCTATCCATATCCTAATCTCCAAATGCTCCTTATTCTTTTAAATAATCTCTAAAACATCATTATTTATTATGCTACAATAGGCACATAACATAAGATACAAACATTACATATATGTTCAAATTTCCCAAATGCAATGGTGCTAGTGTCATCGTCGTGCTTATACAATTCACATGTCTAAATGATCATTTATCCAATGCATATGTTCATGTGGGATTTAAAATCATCTATGTACTGAATATGGTCATGTGATAATTTCAATGAATGTGGATAGGGATGTTACATTTCTTCCCCTCTTGTATTGAATTTCGTCCTAAAAATTCAATACATGTAAACAAATGTGGATATTGTCATTTCATGTTCTCTTTAGTTTCCCATGTAGCCTCTTCTTATGAGTGGTTTCTCCATAACACCTTAACCAAAGGGATTTCTCAATTTTGTAACTATTTTGTCTTATAACTAATGATTTACACTAGTTCTTTAGTGTAACTAACATCATCTATAATTATTATTATTGGATCCCTAAGTATATGTGTGGGATCAGACTGATACTTTATGAGCATACCCACATGGAATACGTCATGAATCTGAGCCATCTCTGGCGAAAATGCTAGCCTGTAAGCCAATGGACCGATTCTTTTTAGGATCTCATATTGCCCTATAAATCGAGGACTCAATTTCTCCTTCTTGACAAATTGAATTATTCCTTTCCATGGTGAAACTTAAAGGAACACTTTGTCTCCCACCTCATATTCCATTCTCTTCTGTGTTGGCTTGCATAACTCTTTTACCTATCTTGTAATGCTTTAAGTTTGCTCTTGATTACCTTCACCTTTTCTATAGTGTCTTGCACTAGATTTAGCCTTTCTAAAACACACATCCCTTCTTCATCCCAATAAATAAGACTTCGACATTTTCTTCCATATAGTGCTTCATACGGTGCCATCTGTATACTGTTGTGGCAATGATTATTATAAGCAAATTCAATCAAGGCAATTTATTCATCCCATGCGCCTTAGAACTCTATCACACTAGCTCGAAGCATGTCTTTAAGAGTCTGAATTGCCCTTTTATGATTGCTCATCTGTTTGAGGATGAAAAGCAGTACTAAAACTCAACTTGGTATCTAAAGCCTATAAAATGACCCAAAATCGAGATGTAAATTGTAAATCTTTATCTGATACAATAGACACTAGAATGTTATGTAATATGACAATTTCATCCACATATTTCTTGGCTAAGTGCTTAAGTTAACTACCCCATTGAATGGGCAAAAAGTGAACTGATTTAGTTAGTTTATCAATGATCATCCATATAGCATCATTCTTCTTTAAAGTCCTTGGTAACCCATATACAAAGTCCATGGTTATTGTTTCTAATTTCCATATTAGAATCGTCAATGGTTTTAATTTTCTAGCTGGTGCTTGATGTTCCATTTTGATCTGCTGACAAGTCAAACATGTTGAAGCATAGGTTACTATATCTTTCTTCATTTTAGGCCACCAAAAATGAGATCGCAGGGTATTATACATCTTATTCATTCCTAGATGCATGGCATATAGAGCATTATGTCCTTCTTATAGGGTTTCTCTTTGCAAGTTATCAACATTAGGCACACAAATATGAGAACCCAACATTAAGGGATTATTTTGAATATCAAAATCTCCATGTCTCCCATATTTTACCACTTCAATCCTTTTATGTAACATTGGATCCTTGCCCTGTGCTTCTTTAATTCGATCATACAACATTGGTCTCACTTGAAATGTAGCAATCAATACCCTATTCTTTTGTATGTTTGGTTTCATTCATAGCTCATAATTGAACAATAAGACAATGGAAATACCTATAAATGAGCTACACTGTTTCTTGATTTCCTGTTCAAAACATCAACAACCACATTTACCTTCCTTGGGTGATACTCAAGTGTAAATCGTAATCCTTTAGCAGTGCTAACCTCTCTCATGTTTAATTCTTTTTGGCTCATTAACTACTTCAAGCTCTTGTGATCTGTAAATATATGAAAAGTTTATGCATACAAGTAGTGTCTCCATATTTTGAAAGCAAACACAATGACAAGAAGTTCTAGGTCATAGGTAAGATAATTCATAAGGTTTCAATTGTCTAGATGCATATGCAATTACCTTACAATGCTGCATTAAAACATATCCTAAACATTGATAAGAGGCATCACTATATACTACAAGTCCTCCATTACTAGTAGGAATGGTTAACATTGGAGCAGATGTCCATCTATCTTTTAATTAATCAAAACTCTCCTGACATGCTTTAGACCACTGAAATGGTACATTTTTCCAAAGAAACTTAGTCAAAGGAAAAGCCATAAGTGAAAACTCATAAACAAATCAACGATAATAGCCAGATAATGCTAAAAAACTTTGGACTTATATAACATTCTTTAGGCTTTCGCATTTTACTATTGCTTTAATTTTGTTTGGATCCACCTTTATGCCCTTTTCAGAAACTATATGTCCTAAAAATACCATATGGTTAATCCAGAACTCACACTTGTTTAATTTAGTAAATAGTAATTTTTCTCTCAAAATTTGCAAGACAATCCTTAAATATTATTCATGCTCCCCTTTGCTCCTTGAATACACCAATATGTCATCAATGAACACAATCACAAATTTGTCTAAATAAGGTTTAAACACTTTGTTCATAAGAGCCATAAATGCAACTCGTGCATTAGTCAAACCAAATGGCATCATCAAAAATTCATCATGCCTATACCTAGTTTGAAAAGTTGTCTTTGGTACATCTGGGTTTGAAATTTTGAGCTGATAATATCCTGATTTTAGGTCAATTTTAAAAAACACCTATGCTCCTTATAACTGGTCAAACTGATCTTATATCCTTAGTAAATGATACTTGTTCTTCATAGTTACATAATTTAACTGCTTGTAATTAATACACAACCTCATTATCTCATCTTTCTTATTAACGAATAATACTAGAGCACTCCAAGGTGACACACTAGGTTTGATGAATCCCTTTTCAAGTAGTTCCTATAATTGGGTATTTAATTTTCTCAACTCAATTGGAGCCATCCTATAAGGTGGAATAGATATCAGTGCAATTTTTGGGACTGACTCAATTGTGAATTCTATCTCTTTATAAGGTAGCAAACTAGGTAAGTTAGTTGAGAAAACATATGGAAACTCATTTACCACAAAAATATTCTCAAGTAATTCATTTGTGAACCTTGTGTCTACCACATGTGCCAAATAAGCCTCATAACCACTTTTAATCATGCAAAAAACCTTGATAGCAGAAACTAGATATGTAGGTACAATTTGTCTTTCCCCTTGGAACATGACCTTTATATGATTTGGAGATTCTAGAATAACTTCTTTGATAAAATAATTCATTATGGCATGATTTTTTGACAATCAGTCAATATGTAGTATTACATCAAATTCACGAAGTGACAATAACACTATATCAACATTCAACTCAATGTCATTAATATGAATCACACAATCATGACATACCTTATCCACAATCATCAAATCTCTCATTAGAGTACTAACACATAGATTAAAACCTAAAGATTGATGCTTACTACATAATTGTGATGCCATGTTCAGTGAAATGAATGAATGTGTGGAGCTAGGATCAATTAGTGCATGAAATTCAAAATCTTAGAAAAAGTTTATCAGTGATTACTTCTAGAGTAGCAACAGCTTCTTGCATAGTCATGGCAAATACTCTAGCCTATATCGGGGGTCTAGAACTCTAACCTTCTGCTATGTTCATACCATGGCCAATTATGGTTGTTCTACCTTTACCTCTATCCCAGCCAAATGATACTCTAACTCCACTTACCTTTCAAACTTCAACTGTGGACTCTAATGTAGCTCTGCCTCCCTTTGATATTTCGTATCTTTTAGGACAATCTCTAAGCATATGATCAAAAGAACCATAAAAGTAGCACCCATCAATTAATTTTTTATATTCACCCATATGTCGTCTGGCACAATGTACACACGAGGGCCGTTGTTGCATAACTTGGCCTTCACCTCTACCTGCATATGATGAAACTCCTAATCCTCTACCTCTATAGCTAAAGTAACCACCCCTAGCACTGGATTGTGATGGCATATAATCTTCACATTTACCTTTCATTTATTAAAATCCTTCACAAACTCAATAGGCCCTCTTTTTACTCATTGCTCTATCCTTTCTTTTTCTAATCTTTCCACACTGATTGTAGCAGCTTTTAGCTTGGCATAACTTTCAAGATTTATAGCTGTGATCTTACTTCTGATCTCATATCTCAGTCCGTTTTCAAACTTTCGACATTTGTCTTTGTTAATGGCCACCATAAAGGATGCATAATGAGATAATTGATTAAAATTTACCTCATACTCAGCTATAGTCATCTCCCCTGCTTTAGGTTTAAAAACTCCCTTATTTTATCATCTTGGTACACTTTTGGCATATAATTGTTATTGAACTCATGAAAAAAAATCATCCCATGTAAGTACTGGAGGCTGAACATTACTCCCTGGAATGGTTTCCCACCAATCATATGCATCCCCTAGAATAGTGATACTACATAATCAAACTTTTCTTCTGATGTGCATTTCATCAAATTCAAAACTCTCTGTGTTCTTTTTAGTCATGTCTACCATTGACGATCTTTGGTACCACTAAAATCAACTACACCATATTTTTTGAATTTGCCATACCTTCTTTATCTTTGAATTTCTAGATCTTGCACTATTGGTTCACTAATTCTATGTTGTCGTTGCCCATGAGATATGTGTTGTGCCGGAGAAGGTCTAGGAGATCTAACCCTGTCAGCAGGTTGATTTCTTAATGGTTGGCATGATGCTTCTATGGAATGCAAATCGACTATCTCCTCTCTCCTTGGTGAGCCATGGGTACTACCATGACTATGCTCTACTATTGCCTTACAGACATATAAGACTATGTCATATGATAATGCATAATAGTGTAAAAGTCATGTCATGTTCATATGTATGTCCCTATGGAACCTATCCATGCTTTGATATCAAAAATTGTAACAACCATTTTCATTTACAAATCATGGCATTCATATCCAAAAATACTTATGCATAAAGGTTTATTCATTGTACATACACTATTCAACATATATTTGATGTACATATATGTTAACTAATGATAAAGTCTAGTGACCATAAATAGGTTCCTATCTAAATATTTGTGCATGACACAATGAGAGAAAGAGTTGGAATTCAGTCAACGACCTGTGGTCCATGTGTCTTTAAGCAAAACTTTATGCTCTAAGGTATCCAAACCTTATGCTTCAGTATCTGAAAAACATAATTGTGATTTGGTGAGTTGTGACTCAATAAATAAAAATAATAATCAGATTTTTATGACACAATCGATACTCAAATATCTTTAGGATACATTACAAGTATAACAATTGACTATGCAAGTACTATTGCAATAAATTGATTTTTATTGTGACCTTGCAAGGCAAATACTGCCCCTGAAAATTCATGTGATTCAAGTGACATTTTATTTTGCTGGTCATCATATAACAAGTGGATTATTTGATCAATAACATGTGCTAATAGGACATATTGTTCCCTTTTCCAAGTGATTCACAAGTGTTTGACAAGCTGGCCACAACATCCTTTTAGTTCCATATGCAAGCGTTGATTCACACTGGTATGCCAAGTAATCATTAAGAGCATATAATTCTCACTTGACTTATATTCAAATGTTAAATGAAACAATTCAGTCACATATACATGTAATAGAACATAATCAAATCATAAAATTATCACACATACACATTAGAATCTAATTATTATTTTTACTCACTTTTTTTATGTGACCAATATTTATGGTAGGTTTGGTTCTCTCTCTAGGGCTTCCTTAAAGTGTTGAGATCCTAACATTTGATACATACATGGTTATAAGTATGTCAAAATGATTAT
>CATIWR010188762.1:0-19652 GCA_949677035.1 Omphalea diandra
TTGCAGCTGACTGTGGCACTTTCGGGCTTTCTAGTTGAGGAAGCTGGAGAAAAGGGTCATGAGGAATATTGTATTGCAGCTCAAATTCTTGCTTGCAAGGATAATGGTGAAGGTATGTTGCATAAGGTTGAGTAATTCGCCTCGGAGAATCAAATTCTGGCATGAACGAGACCTGATCGTCGTACCAACAGGGCGAGTCATACTCACCAACTTTCCTCATTGTCGGCATTCGCTTCTTGAACACCCTGCACACAACCCATCCTTCTTCCTGGTGCAATCACAATGTATTATTGGCTACTAACATTAGCAATTAAATCCAGGGCCGGCCCAAAAGGTATGCAGGCCCCAGACAAAACAAAATTTTAGACATTTTCTACATGAGACCTTTTAAACTAGGCAAAAGGAAAAATATAACCTTTTAGAATAATTTCATTTTAAAATTTTTTTAAAAAATTTGGACTCTAAGCACGGGCCTTAACGGCTTGTCCCTAGGACTAGGACTGATTAAATCATTAGCTATGAGGTACCGACATTTTTATTTTAGTCATGTGTCCGTGTTATGTCTTGTGGTGTTAGATCCTTCTCCAATAAGACAACATTGAGCACAAGTGTCATATGTGTTAATTTTCATTTAATAACACATTTGAGTTTGCAAACATTAGATCGTTAGTATAAGTAGTGCATGTCTAAAGAAATAAAAGTTGGGTGTACTTGCCTGGGGAGTTCCATTTTCATTTGTTTCTAATCGATATTCATGCATGATCCAATCTGACTTTTGTCCATTTGGAGCCCTTCCTTTGTAAAACACTAAGGTTTTTCTCATGCCAATCAAGCTATGCCTAGAATAAATAGCCTTGTCTCTTCCTGTAGCTTTCCAGAACCCAGCTTTTGTTGCCCTATTAGTGCGAGTTCCGGTTGGATACTTCTTATCCTTATGGCTGAAGAAATACCATTCATTCTGATCTTCGGTTCCAATTTTGCACAATTCTATACATCCAACCAAAAAACACATAAAAATCAGTATATGATGAAGCTATAAAGTTAATTTCTATACGTTCTTCGAGCATCATCATCAGCAGCTACCTTGAAGATCCCATGGCTCAATTTTGTAAAGATCAACATCCTTGATGACATCCAGATCAATCTTTTTTGAAGCAACCTTTTTTCGGAGGTAGTAATCGACAAGTTCCTCATCCGTCGGATGAAATCTAAAGCCTGGGGGAACATGTGAAAACGTATTCATACTCTCACAAGAACTAAGACCTGCAGCAAAATGACACGCATGATCAACCACACATATATACTTCAGGTCATAACAAAACAGAACGTAACAACGATTATTAAGCTAACATAATTAAGAAACTAAAGGTCTAATTGAATTAATGTTCCTAAGTTCACCACATCCATTCACTATGATATATATTGAATATATATTTGAAATGTCATGCTCGTGACCAGAAAAGTAAATCGATGACAGTGATTACAGAGCATAATGTTGTTGCACTTTGCTAATAAAAGAGGAATTTAAGTTTCTTCACATTCAAAGCAAGTAAACTAGTCATCATTGATCTTTAAGTAATGCACAATTGATCTCATAACAATTACATTTAACATAATAAAAGGCAATCAATCACATAAAAGTTACAACCAATCTCTGCACAATCCTAATTCTAGTGGCTAAGTTGTGCAAGAATTGGTATAAGACAATGCATTGTGAGGTGGATGTAGATTTTCCGGAAATTATATGTTCAAGACATAGATATAGGTCAAATTTATATTTAGAAGAGTGCTCAAGAAGCAAGCTGTCTTCAGTTATCCAGTGCATGTAATGCAATGCTTCTTTTGAAGACCAAATTTGTAGTTGCCAAATGCCTCCGGCAAGAACAAATATTGCCTTCCGACGAGCATTGAGCTTATTCGTAGTTAAATTGGAGTACCGGTGAAATGGGTTAGATAATGAGGGCGTTATAGGAGTGTTATTCTAGCTAGGATGCCTTGGTGCTATTCTCATTTCCCAATGCTTCAAAAAAAAAATTAAATAAATCAGAGTTGTTTGCAACACATGTATGTACATTAGAGAACAATGAAGTACTATAAATATGTTTTGTTTTAAAAAAAAGGA
The DNA here is from genome assembly GCA_949677035.1 of Omphalea diandra. Taxonomy (NCBI): domain Eukaryota; kingdom Viridiplantae; phylum Streptophyta; class Magnoliopsida; order Malpighiales; family Euphorbiaceae; genus Omphalea; species Omphalea diandra. Next base: position 2,123 of record CATIWR010188762.1, read on the forward strand.
CAAAATATACCAATGAATCCAAAAGTACTTTGGTTACTTAAATTAATCAATGATGCAGGAGATACATTTTCCAAAATCAAGTCTACATTTTGAATAACATTTAGAAAGAGTTCATTGTTGATTAGTTAGTCTAATAATCAATTATCTGCACTGCATGCCAAATCCTAATGCTAAAACTGGATAGAAGAGTCTAGATACTTAAATAATAGATTGAGTTGTAAAAACAAACTTCCTATATAAATTTAATAATGCATTAATGGTATTCACTTCAGAATGAACCTGTTGATTATTTTAAAATTTGGATAAATTTTATTGAAATAAAGAATTAGGGAAACCTTAATTGAAAGATTCCCAATTCAGAAATACCTCATTTTGGCACCACGCAGTTCCAAATCAGACATTGCATAACAAATCACAGATCTTTTGAAAATGCAAATCGACATATGCATATATAAAGCATATCATTATTATAATAATTCAATTTTTTATTTGTACTTTTTTTTGGCACATATTTATAATCTTGCAATATATGCATGCAAAATTATACTTTCTTCCATTTCTTTAAAGCTGAAACTTATACTAAGAGATTCAATTCAAGATATGTAATGAAGACTTAGTATCTATTTCCATGACTTTATAACTAAGACGCTCATTAATAAGCAATATTACATCATAATCTATCTCCCGAAATCCAAGCTTGGAAGTAGTATATATGTTTGAAGAATTTGAAAATTATATAAATAAAAATAAAAAAGAAGAAGGAGAGGAGTAGTATATATCTTTGAAGAATTTGAAAGTTAAAGAAATAAAAAATTAAAAAAAAAAAAAAAAAGAAGAAGAAGAAGAGGAGAGAAGGCGAAATAACAAAATGCTTATTATGACGATCAGCCTTAGCATAAGATTTAAAATCCATCAGTCTCGAAAAGGAAAAGATAATACGTTTCCTTTTGGTCATCTCACATATTACATGAATGAAATTTAGAAAAAATAAGTGTTTTCTCCACTAAAAAAAGCAAACTAATGCTAAAGAATCAAAAAAAGAACTTAACTTCCTTTACTTTGGGAAACATGTAATTAAGGATAGATTATGTGATGAAATAACAAAATCATTATCAAACTTATGCTTTGAATATATTATCCAACTTCCTTATATATATAGTCGTCAGTAATTTAACTCATTCAAAAATGCATAATCAACAAATAAAAGAAGTAGTAATTAAGATAATGCAATGATTTTCAGATGATTTAGAGTTTCTCCTACGATATGTTTTAGAGAGACAGATTCACAGCAAAAGGAAATGATGCTACAGTATGGAGTTGATGATCATGAACGTGACCATGTAAAATTAAGTAGGATCTAAACTGCAAACATCTCAAAACAAAGAAGAAAAACCATATAAATCTAGAAACATATGACACAACAGATCAATTAGTTGATGAATAATGTCAAAATAAACAAATCAGTAAAAGATTAGTCTTGGCTATTGAAGAGTTCAGTGTGTGCAATATATGCATGAGATCACGCTGAGCTCATGAAACAAAACACCAGCAGTCTGATCAAACTCAAATCCTAAAAAAATAAAAATAAAAATCACTATTAAAGATAATGATGTTTCATGCCAACTTGCTTCATTGAATGAAATGTTATATCTTTGCTTTGCTTGAAACAAAGGCATACTCCAAAAGCAAAAAGAATCATCAGATGAAAGCATTTGAATCCACAAACAAGAAATAGGAGAACAAGAAGAAGCCAAGAAACTGAGGATAGAACTCAACCTTTATAATATATTCTTAGTATATGTATATATCCTCAAGAGCACTGAACCCTAGCTAGTCGAGTGGAAACTCCAGCTGCTGATTAGATCTGGTTCACCACATATAGTTGGTCGAATAACGAACCTATCAAGTTTAACCTATCTTTCTATGACTCTCTCTTTAACCTTTTTAACAAGACAACTGGACCAGACAAAAGAACAGAGAAAAAAAGAAAAGGGAATAAAGAAACAAGAAGGACAGCAAGAAAAGTGATCCTCGGGAATTGAAGTGAAGCTCTCAAGTGTTCGTACAGTCAAGGAATGTCTTAGAGATCTGATCCCGATGGAAGGAAAAGTAAGGAAGAAAAGGGTTGAAGAAGAAAAACGAAAAAGCGAAGAGGGAATGGGGGAAGAGAGAGAAGATAGGGTTAAATAAGAACCAAGAAAATGGAAATGAAACACAGTGTCACATGCCCTAATAATAATAATAATAACTCTTTTCTTTCTTTTATTTTCTTTATATTTTAAGTGGGATATCGCGAAATAAGAAGGTTGATTGCTGCAAAAGCTTTTTTGCAAGAAAAAAGGGAGGCGGATACAATAGAAAGGGGGAGGGAAAAGAGGCAACCTCCACCAGCAACTGATAGAGACAACAACAAGAAGAGAATGTTCAGCATATATCAAAGATGGATGGATCAAAACGGTGAGGAAGAAATATAAGAAAGAAAGAAAGAAAAGGACATATATATATTGACATTGATGCATACACAAGGGTAATCGATTAAGGGATGATATTTTTTTTTTTGTGAGGTGGTGACCCTAAGCGTTAGCTCTACATATTTCTTTGTTTTTTTTTTTTTTTTCGATTGTTTTGTGTTTAATTTGAGTACAGTAAGTAGCAGTAGAGAAATTTTATTTGTCCACTGTTGTGGAATAAGGGTAATATTTCACCCACCAAATTTACCTAATAAATTTATAGGTGAATAGAGAGTGAAAGATTGTACTGTAAAATTACACTATAGTTGATTCTCAGGAAAGATTGGAGGGGTCACAAGTGGTCCCACTTAAAACCCAATCTCCTTAGACAGAATCACCCTAATAGTAATTTAACAGCACAATATCACTACAACTATACCCTACAAAATAGCTATTGAAAATAAAGACAAAATAAGAACACCAGAACTTAACGAGGTTCGGCCAATTATGCTTACGTCCTCGGACACTACCAAAATTATATTTCACTAAGAAAAGGACTACAAAGTGAAATATTACAAAAGAGAGAGAAATATTGAAAATTGCCTAAGAGATGAGTAGACAATTTTTGGGATTATTAAACTAAAGGAATTAAGACTCTATTTATAACAAAACAACCTCCCACCCTTTTAGTCTATTTTCGATGTGGGATATGACTCTATTTATAACAAAAAAAATTCTCTTCCCTTTGTTATTTTCCCGATGTGGGATATCAAATGAGCCACCATAATTCAACAGGCAGAAGGAGATATGAGCCAGACCTAAATAGATTCACTGGCAGACAACATGCTCCTCCTCTAGCCTCCTTCAATATTTTTTCCTTTTCTCTCCATCAATGGATTCAATTTCCCTTCTTTTCCTTTCCTGGTGAGAAGGTGAAATAACAATAGTAAAATGTTCCATGTGAGGGATGGAGATGAGAGAGGCTTTTAGTTTTTAGAGATATGGAGATGGGTATGGTGGGTATAGATATAGATGGTGAACGATGGTTTGGTACTTGTGCTGTGAGAGATGTGTGTTTTGTTTTTAGAATTTTTTTTTAGTTTTTTTACAGAGGGTTGTTTGGGTTGTAGAGGATATTCTAAGGGATAATTTTGAAATTTAAAAGTTTTAATTTCAATTCATTGACTTTTTTTAGTTTTGACTGACATAAAATATGTTAAAAATACATGGAGGGACCATGTAATTTAAAGAAACCATATAAGGATATTTTAGTATAATAAATAAAAGTGAAGGACTAAGTAGTTAATAATGGAAAATCCAGGGGGTTAATTGTATTTAACCTTAATATTTTTTTTTATTCATAATTGTTATAATTATACTGGAAGTTATATCATTGTCTTCTTTGATCATGCTTCTACCCTTGGTTTTGTTCTTTAAGCAAGGCTGTTAATGTGATATCTTGTATGTTAGAGATGATAGATAAGTGGCTGGAGAGTGTCATAGATTTGCATTACTTGGAGGCAAGCAGATTGCCGATATGATTTTCTTGTTGACAAAAGTAAGCCTGATTGCTTGTTTAAGTCAAAGTTGTTTCTTTTTGGACTTCATATTAGTTAATCACCTCATGTCGAATATGAATTCTTGCCAATCACACCATTCAGGTTTTTCTTGTCAGCAAGAGTAACCCACATGATGGATCAATGTTGTTTTTTACTTCCTTAGTGGCTTCATCTGCTTAATGTTGTGATTAAACATCTGGTTTTCGTGTTCCTTTGACACCCTCTTAATACGGTGCATTTTTTTTTTTATAAATTTTCTTGTTCTTCTTTTGGCTGTTTCTTTAAGTGATAGTTTTCAAATGATAAATATAGCTAGAGTTGTTACATTCTCACCTTTTCTTTTATTTGCTTGTGTTGCAATAATCTGCCTCATCTGCATAATGCTTTCTTGTTTGTAACTCAAAGATCTGTTTATTGTGCTTTTATTTATCTCCTTCACTACAGTTCCCACATATGAGGTGATGGCAGACTTACCAGGTTATGTGCGTGCCTGTTTGCATACTGGCAAACTTGCCCTCTTGGCAATCTTGGTCTCTGGTGGAATTGTTTTACAAATTTTGGTCTGTATTATTTTCTACTGCTGCTTCTCTTCAAGTCATTCATAAGCAACACTGTAATGAATATTTTGTCCTAGGTCATTGTAATTACCTATCATGTTTGATTTGGCAGGCATGTGCACTATACAATAATTGGTGGCCTATGCTAAGTGGTAAGCGACTCAACTGTAGAATGCAAGATTATTATACTTTCTTTTTTGCCAAGGAGTTCACCGTATTTGGAGTCTAAATGTTTGGAATCTTACCTTTGTTGTTTGACTTACTGCATGGTGTCTGTGATATTTACTTATGGATATGACAATCTACCAAAATGATGTTTGGGTAACTGGGATCTCAAATTTTCATCCCCTTGCTTGAACCATTATTTTGATCTCATTATCTAAATCATAGGGCATAGATGCAGAACATCGCCAAATCTGGTGATGTTTTGCTTCTCTCTTATGTTCTCAATGCTTGCAATAGATCATATAAAAGTTAGAACTTTATGCTTGTAAACTCTACGTTTTGACAAATTGCCTATGATTAGCAAGATAGGAAAAATGGAATGAGAGGAGATTGTAACTTTCAGCTGGAGAAAGGAAAGGAGAAAATCTATTATTTAAGAATTTCTACTCACTGAATTTTATGTAATAGGATTTACTTGTATAAATTTCTTATTTTTAAGGGAATATAGACTTGTCGTCTATCAAGTGGCACATTATATTGACACTCAAGATATAGTGAGAAATAGATTAGGTGCCCTGTAAAAAATGAATGAGAATCTTGTTTTATTCTTCCAATTAAAAACAAGTGAACAATAATTAAATAAAGATCTTCTTCATAGAAGAGTTAACCTAGTGATTCATCCGTGAACAAGAAAATCAATGTCATATTTTTGTGCTTACTGATTTAGACTATTTTACAGATTTTGTAATTTTAGGAAGTTTTGCTCTAACATGAAAACAATGGGTAATCTAGGACTTTATTTCTTTCTTTAGGGTTTAGGATCACGTACTGATTGTCAATTTTTGTCTACATAAAGGATGTGGCGTTATTGTATAATAATAAAAATTTAGGTCTTAATTATGAAATAAAGGTTGGTTTAGATGTAAGGATGAGGGTTCTATATCAGTTGATGTCTAGTCACTGCTTTTAGTGGTTGCTGCGACAATTTTGCTGCTTGGTAACCTTGATTTATTGCATTCATGTTTGAAGATCCTAGTTATTCCAGCCATTCATACTGCCCATGCTTGAATCTGTTGCTTCTTTCTGGCTTTCATTTTAAATTGTTTTTGAATTTTGAGGCAAGGTCATTAGTTCTTTTACTTGTGCGTGAAAGTTATTCTCATGTGACCTATTTCCCCATATAATTGGGTTATTTTATTCTCATTTTATATTAATTTTTCATTCATTTCTGGATAGTGACGGTGGGGATTCTCAGCTTGAGTTCCTTTTTTTTTTTTGATATTTAATAAACTTTTATAATTATGGAGAATAAGAAGACAACCAAAAGGCATAACAAAAGTAAGGACATAAAATCTTTTCCACATACTCTGCAGCAAAAAAGGTACTCGTTAATCCATTCACAAGTTTTAAAAGATCCTGATAATAAGGGATTCTTGCTTATATACTTCACCAAACAGAAACGGATTATGTAGTTTTCTACTGGTCCACGGAAATGATGCACCTTAGAGACTCTCCTTGCGGCATGTAGTCAAGTGAATCTCAGTGTGAGTTCCTTAAATTGGACCTAGTCTACTATTTGTTTCTTTCTTTTAGTCTGCCAGTCAAGAGGACTTAATATTTCTTCCAAGTTAGTTGTGCAATTGAATTGTCATTTTTTTAGCGTAGAAGCAAGAGATTACAGGCTTGAAATTATGCATGCTGACAGCTACAATTTCTTATTTTGTGTTGCAGTAATAATGTATGTGCTTCTTCCTATGCCGTTGCTTTTCTTTGCTGGCTCAGATAGTTCTTTTCTTTTTCAAGAATCAGATAATAGGTTAGACTCCAGTCTTCAAGTGATTCCGCATTAAAATTTTGCGATTTCCTTATTTAAAATTGAACATAAGAAAAGTGAATGACTATTTTCAAATTTAAACATCGCGTGTTAGAATAATCATTTTCTTCCTGTGATTTGATGAAATAGCTGGATCAATGCAACTAAGTTCTTGACTGGGGCCTCAGTAATTGGAAGCATTGCAATACCAGCAATCTTAAAGCATGCGGGTGTCATTAGCTGGGGAGCACTGGCGATGGAGCTTTCTTCATTTTTTGTCTTTTTGATAGCAATAATGTGCTACATAGGTGTGAATGATGAAGATGGTTACAGCATGCTCTAAAAAATGGTCACTTTATTTGTAAACAACTGTTAATATTTTTTTGTGCCATTACATGATTTCTTGTCAGCGATGAGCCTTACCTGATGAGTTTGTAAACTTGGTGTTGTTTGTCTAGTTGAGTGACATTCTTTGTGCTTAATGAGTGTCTGTGTTGCAGATGCTCTACAAGTATTTTTCTCAGAAATGAACTTGAAATGCCATGTACTGTGACCTCTTTATGAAATTGTACTGCACAGAGTGATGAATAATTTGATAAAAGCTTACTGTTATAACATTTCCAAGTGATTTGATTGGTTTGGTTACATATTGTCTACTTCAGAGTGGAACTGTCTTTTAGGTTCATTCAGTCATCTTCATCCTTAGTAAATGTTGCATAAAGCAAGGTGTAATCTCTCTCAACTCCGTGATTGTGTGGAGTGTATGGTATTAAAGACTTGTAAGCAAATACTATGCAAGTTAAAATCACATTATCTGATGCAATCGCAAAATGCATGGAAAGTCGCATGCAGAACTATTCAAAGAAAATAAAAACACACAAGAAGGGAACTAGATGATATTGATAAATCTGCGGACTACCAGAAGTGATGATTCCTATCCGCCAATCTTATGGTTCACAAACCACTGGCACCTTCTGATATCCATCTAGCTCCTTAATTCTCCTGGGCAAAAAACAACGGCCACCGTTGCGCTGCTGCAGGTATATGATTGCAGCAAGCAGCAAACCACCTGTAGGAATGATCACATCCCAAGCAGTGGAATAGTAATCTGCAGCAGGATTGGCATACATGTACGACCAATCAAAATCTTCAGTACAGTAGTGCGCCCTGTACAGATCATATGCATGTGGAAGCAAGCGCACAAATGTTGTCCCTATGTAGAAGAAACAAGAGAGAGCATTTTCCCGTGAGTTGTGGAGAATATTGAAGATAATTTGTGGGAGAAGAAAACCATCCAGTATCAGTCCAGCATATGACCTCAAGTCCACCCAAAGGGAATGCTGGTTACTGGTAATGTAAGTAGAATTCATCCCGTCGTCAAATTTGTAATTCTTCCAATTCACATACAAAGCAATCAAACCTCCAGCTATATACAGTGGCAAAGACACGTAGAATGTCTTCTTCTCAGCAATCCATAAGGCCTTCAGGTTCTCATTAGCCCACCGTGCAGACCAAACAAGCTGCAGAAGTCGAACTTGCAACAGAAATGCAACCATTGTCACCAGCCTTATGATCACCTCATTTACTTCAAGCCATCCTCCAGTCCTACGTAGATAAGATTGGCGATTTTGCTTTGAAAAGAACAAGGCTTCGAAGTTTAGCATGAGAGGGATCATGTGCCCAAGAGTCAGTACCAGCAGCATGAGAAGTGAAATGAAAAGGAACAGATTGGGATGCTTCTTTACATACAGAATTTGATATCCTACAAAGACACATACAAAAGTATTAGAGATCAACGCCATGATAACCTCCAAATTCATCCTCCATATTGATTCTGTTGCGTGACGACTGTAAAAGGAAGATGCAGAAATGGAAAGAGGCTGCAAGTACAGAGGATCAGATTTTTCCCTTGTGCTCTTTATATGTCCCTCGATATAATTGTTTGAATCTACTGGAGGAAACTGGAGTTCAACAAGAATCTCACAGTCCATAAAATCATTTCTTGGTATCTGACTGTTCAAGTCAAGATATCTGCAGCCCACCATACACAGAACTCCTGTTTCATGATCATAAGTTCCTTCAGCAGAAATATCAACTAGAATGGCCTCATTTGAAGAGTCATTGAATGATGGAAAATTCAAATTGTAGCTAATGTTTAAAGGACCACGGTGTTGATGAGTTTTTGCTTCATCCACAGAGTTTCCTGACAAGGATGCAGAGTACTTGCCCCTTCCTTGAATTTTATCACCCACAAAGAGAGGGCGCGCATAACCCCATCCGATTCTTTTTCTACTGGAATAATTCTTCACTGCCATATCAAATTGCATGTCATATGAATTTGCATCTGGATACTGGCTTCCTTTTTTTCCACTGGGCTGCTTCTCTGGGCATGATTTTCTTGTTTTGTTGACCAATATATACTCATACTTCAACCCTGGAATTCCAAGTGCTGCATCTCCGTAACTTTCCAACCTGATCCTTTTGAAGTAACCTGGCTCATTTGCAGCTTTATTGCTCCAAATGTGTCCCACAATACCACTCATGTTTCTGATTGACAAAACAGAAGGGAATCTTAAATTCATCCATATTGAGCAATCCTTAACATGAGAACCGCTCAAAGATTCAGTTGCATTCGAGATTCTACAAGCAACAACACCAAGCTGATTTTTCTTGGCATTCCAAGACCCTTCTGCAGCAAACGATGTATTTGGATTGAAGGGAGTGTAATAATCAACATAGCTACTGTTAGGAAATTCTAACAGAAATCTTAGACTTCGGGTATCACGTGGACATTCAATTAAACGAATGGACATAACTTGAGGCAAAAATCCAACACCCTCACTCAAGGGGTTACAATTTTTTGCCGAATCACAGTCACTTGAGTACAGTAGTTTGAATGAATTGCTCCACTGAGAAAAATAGATTTACTCAGTGGTAAGCTAAGCGAAGTTTTTGCAGCATCAATCTCACTAGAGCATATAGTATCAAGTTCTTTGAAAATCAGAACATATGAATAATTCATTCGAGGAAACATCAAGAATGAAATTGGTTCAAAGTAACTTGAACCATTAGTAGAAATTAAGCTCTCCAGTGTTCCTCTAATCAAGCTAGTAATATTATTTACGCTCCAAACATCATTAAGCTTGAGAAGAGCACTAAGAACGCGAGCTTTACCTTCCTGAGAGAAAGTAGAACTCGAACCCACCATACAAAGCTTCCCAGCAGATTTTGACCAGAAGCCTTCCACTTCGAAACTCAATGCACCTGTGTCAGACCAACTAGACATGACCTGTGGAGAAGATGAGTAACTGTTTGTCACATCCTCCACATAATATGTCATACTTGATGGTTGGATGATCAAACTAGCCTCAACCTTGTAGATACCATCATCATTAGTACTGTGGACATGATGGGTACGAAACAAGAGGATCCTCCTGTTAGTTGATGAGTAGTAGTAGCGAGTTGAGTTTGGATGATCGAACATTCCATCCCCACCAAGGTAGTAACCATCCTGATTTGGAGGAAAAGGGATGGTGACAAATTCAGGAGCAGCAGGGGCAGATTCAGGGACAATTGCGGCACAATGATCGCGGTAATTTGGGATGTCAGGTTGGGAGCAAGAGATAAAGTGGTAAGGACTAAAAATGTTGCAGTATGAAGCCATGGTAGTTGATACCATGGTCTTGGGGAAGTAACCACTGATGAAAAGATAATAACCATGAGTGATGCTGAATTTCGATAGAAAGAAGGAGGTCATGTATATAAACTGAGGTAGAAGTTGAGAGTCACCTCATGCCAGCCAAAGTCCGCAATTCTAGGTAGGAGCCATGGAAAAAAAATGCAAATATCCACAGGGTTTTTTTTTTTTTTTTTGGCAGTCAACGAGTCTTTGAACCACCCAAAGAATTAGCCCTCAGCCAATGAGTTTCACTCAAATTAAAAAACAAAACTAAAAAACAAAGAATTATCCAGCATCAATCAAATAAAATGGTTGAAAATGTCAATGAAGACTTATATAGTGTTTGATTTAATTTTGATTTAAATTTTATTTCATTTATAGATGAATTTTTTTTATAAAATTTATTAGTAAATAAATTTTTTATAGAATTTATTTATAAATGAATTTTTATGTTGATATACTATAATATAAAAATAAAATTATTTTTAAATGAAATGAATTTGGTATTTAGTTTAATTGTAGAATTAAATAAGATATTTTATTTTATAAAATTTCATTGTGCTATTTTTTAAAATTTTATAAATGTAAATAACACATGTAGAGAAGAAACAATGAAACAGATGAGAAAGAATTGGAGGTAACAAACAGATCATTTTAGGTCATTTTTAGGTTATACTATTATCGGATTTGATCAAGTCGAATACAAAATGAGTTTGCATGTAAAAGGGATTTTGGGTGAGGTTTCGATTTACATTTAAAACAATATTTCGAAGTGGATCAGATCATTTGTTATTCACTTTTTTAAAATATTCATTTAAATTTTTTGGTATATATGCCATATTTTTTCATAATTTATTAAAAATGTAATTTTTCAAATTATATTTTAATAAGATAGATTTACATAAATAAAATTTAATTAAAATTTTTTATTTTTATTTAATTTCTTAATAAATAAAATATATATTTTTTAAACAAATAACTCTATATCATGAAAATGAATAATTAAATTAAGTTTATATAGAATTAAAAAAATATATTTTTAATTTGTAAATAAATTTTAAATATTTTTAATAATTGAAATAAAATCATTCGGGTCAATTTGTAGTTAGATCAAGTTATTTATTATTTATTTTTAAAGATATTTTTAAACATCTATATCGATTATTTATAATTTATATATTACTTTCTCATAGTTTGTTAAAAAATAATTTTTTTAAAAATTATTTTTAGTCAAATACATTGTACATAACTATAACTTATTCAAAATTTTTATTTTCATTTATATTCTTAATAAATTAAATATAACTTATTTTTTTAAAAAAAAAAAGACTATATGTAATAAAAATCAATAATTGAATTAAGTTCATATGAAATTAAAAATAAAAATTATATTTTTAATTTAGATAAATTTAAATATTTTTAATAATTTAAATTAAATCATTAGAATAGACATGCAAGTTGGATCAAGATTGAGTCAAGCTAAATTACTCACAAATTGACCTTGGGTTAGATCAAGTTTGACCCAAAAATCTTTTGGATTTCTTTTTGAGCTGGGTTGAATTCAAAACAATGCGATCACATTAGATGTTTCGATTAGATCAAAACTACTATCTCTAGATAAAGGAGAAAAAATAAAAAATAAAAAAAACTCTAACTAAGAGTATTTTATCATAATAAAAGAAATTATAACTTTAAAAAAATTCTATAAAATTTGATAGAATTTAGTTTAATTATAACAATTTTTTTAAAATTTAATAATATAAATTTTCATCTATGTCAAGTACATAAAATATAAATTTATTAATAAATTTTATAAAAATTATAAAATTCATTTATATGAGCTACGTTTTCCATCATTTTATTTGACTAATTCTGAGATAATTCTTTATTCTTTTTAGTTTTGTTTTTTAATTTGCGTCAAACTCATTAGCTAGGAAGTTTCCTAGTGGCTACCTCGAATTCAATGCCATTAGTGAGAAAACGCCAGAATTTCCATGGAAACAAGGAGATGTCTTACTCTCATTGACTCTTAACTAACTATGACTCAGAGGATTGCATGAGCTTCACAAAAATTTTGAAGCAAATATATGTATAAGATAAGAAAAAACTCAACATCCATCGATTCTATTGAAGCATTGAAAACGCTAACAAAGACTTTCATCAAGAACCAATGTACAATAAATTAGCCAGTTAATTGGTTCACAATTGAATTGAACAATTAATTTAATTGATTTATTAATAAATAAATTTAAATATATTATTAAAATATTTTTAAAAATATATAAATATAATTATATTAATTAAAAATAAAAAATAATATTAAACATCAATTTAAATTAAACTGAACTACATATTAATATAACTTTTAATTTTAATGACTTGATCTAACAATTCAATTTGATTTTTAAACCTAAGCACACGGCACATTTTGTTTTAAAAGAAATTGTGCAAAGAATTTCTAAGTCAACACTTCCATTTTTAATTCAATTGGTCTCTTAAATTGGATAAGACATCCACCAAACGTCCTGTGAATGACGTTATGGCAAGGCACAGCGTCTGGTCCTCAATGTAGCTATTATATCTCGCTGCGTCGCTTGGCAAATGGAATTGACTTGGATGCACCGGTCACGTGAAAAATTTAGATCATAAGGACTATTGATGTAAATATTTAAATGAAATGAACTGTGGTTAGTGGTTGATTGTAATATTATTCCAAAAATACTCTTTTATTTTACTGTTTTGAAAATACCCTTTCGGTAGCTAATTTACAATGATTTGATGAATTATTTAGTAGGAACAGTAATTAAAAAATAGTAATGTAATCTATTATTTTAAAATATAATAGTAAATATTTAAAATTAAAAAAGAAGTAAAAAAATATGCTTTTTATTAAATAAACAATATAAATAATATTTTTTTCCTAAATAGATATATGCATACTGTTTTTAAAACTTAGTATTTTAATTGCCATAATATATATATATATATATATATATATATAAATTAAGTAATTTTACATATCTAAATAATATAGCTTTCAATAGCTTATTTGTGAAATAAATGGAACTCGTTCTAGTGACTAGCAAGTTACTACAGGAAACATATCAAATGGAGCGTAGTACGAAGAGGGTTAAGGAATTGGTTGGCAAAAGAGTGGTGATGAGGGAGAACCCACAAATGTGGAGGGTTTGGAGCTGATGGATGAAGATCTTCAACGAACTGTGAAAGAGACCTTATCATTTTGAGACACATTATTAGGGATAATGGTTCCAAAATCATTGGAAGCTATAGAGGAGGGCTTTATCTCTGATGATGATCATGAAGATGGAGATCGTCGATATGTGTTACCAATGAAGAGAAGACAACTTCGTTGACCTTGGAGGAACACCCATATAGTTAAGCTATTAGGGAGAACCATAGGGTTTAGTTTCATGGAAAGGAAGTTAAAGGACATTTGGAAACCTAAATCTCTTATATCAGTTGTGGCAATTGATAATGATTTTTTCCTTGTGCATTTTAATTCTATGGAGGCTTATGAACATACATTGCTTGGTGGACTTTAGATGATCCTCGACCGTTACCGATTGTTCAACAATGGCATGCCAAGTTTGATCCATTAGGAGCATCCATTGATTGGATATTAGTCAGGGTGAGTATCTCGTGCTTACCAATTAAGTACTATAACAAGACTTTCCTATTAAGACTCAGAGTTAAACTTGGTAGAATAGTGAAAATTGATGCGATAACAAGTGATGTATTAAGAGGTTGATTTGCTCGAATTTGCATCGAGATTAACTTTAACAATCCCTTCATCTCTTAATTCAGGTTGTGATGCTGAAAATGTAAAAAGTCGAGTGTAAATGTATTCATCTTATCTATTTCACTTGTGGGAAATATGGTCACAAGGCTGAGTCTTGCATGGCTAATCAAAAATTGGATGAGGCTCCTTACCCTCTAACATTGGATAGGGTAAGGCTCGTGAGCATGGAGAGACAGATGATACTGAAGCTAAGTTTGGGTGTTGGCTGTTGGTAAAGAAAAAATCTTATGGCCAGGATTTGAAGAGAACAAACCAATATGGTAGGGATGCACATAGGGGAAAGAAAGTAGCAGTGTTTGAGACTGAGGTAAACTCAAACATAGGGAGATTTGATATATTTTGAGATGAGGTTGGCAAGGATTTGCACACTAATATGGTTATTGAGGGCAGGAAGGAGAGAGTTAATAAATACTGTTTCCTATGCTTATAAGGTTATGGGTTAGGTTGGAGTTGGTAGTAATAAGGTAAAAGGCCTAATGTTCATGCCAAGGAAATCCAAAGCTATTATATGCACTAAAGCAAGGTTCTAAAGCCCATGGGAAAGATATTATTATTTGCACTAAGAGTCTAATTCAAGGGAAACAAAAAAGGAGGGGTAAATAAGTTGTTGCATGAGAGGAGCATACTATAGTAGTCGATGGTAATCAGGGGGTATTGTCTACTATGGTTGTGAATATAGAGAAAGGGAATATGACAGTAAACATATTGTTTCTCTTAAAAAGTCATAGGGACAATGATCCTTCATTCCTTGAGACCACCAGACATTAAGGGAAGCTTCTTAGAATATTCGAGCGAGGAAGAAGATGATGATTTTGTTCCAAAGGAAGAGGAGTCTAGGAGTGATGAGGATGAGACAATGGTAAAGAAGAGCTTTAATGGTGTGGGGGAAGAGGATAAGATTAGCCATTAGTTTAATTATAGTTTTTGTCTTAACTTATTTTGCTATTTTTTATTATGTTGATGTTGTTTTGGAATTGAGCCAAATGCATAAGTTGCCCCCTAAACTTTACACGATTAGTGAATGTAACACCTAAACTTCATGAGTAAGCTATTTGACACCTTAAGTTTTATTACTGATCAATTAAATGTCTGTAAGATTATTATTGGGTAATTAAACACAAGGACATAAAAGAAGTGAATACATGAAAGAAACATGCGATGACATGGACAAAAACTCTACAAACATTACATGTGTCATAACTTTTTGAGGAGGTGGAAAATTTCTTTATCCTAATCACTTAACACCCTTATTCTCTCTAGTCTCAAACGGTAAAAAAAAAGCCCCAAATCTATACCCCAAACTCTATCATTCTTAAATCAAGAACTAAGAGAAGAAATTATGAAATGCACATTACATGTTTAACCATAACTTGCATTATCCCCAAATCACGAAGGAAGAGCTTGTGGTCATTGCATGCATTATCCCTAAATCACAAAGGATAATAAGAAAATAATAGATATGTTGTCATTGTGCAAATGGGTCTGTTGTGAATACCAATGGAATTTAGGGTATGTTATATGGTTTCTTTAATCAATGTTGCAGTATTGGTGTGTGTAATGTGGGGGATTGGGGGTTTTTGTTATATAATCACAAAAGCTAGGGCTTGAATGACTAAACTTTGCCTTTTTTACTTTTGTTTATATAAACAACTTGAAATTATCAACATTATCTTTATTATTGTGAAGTAAAAGTTGGTTTTAGTGCATTAGTCTGGTGCTTGTCTGATTATTTAATTTTTTAATCCTATATTGCATTAGGATAGGTGACTCATTTGTTGACCTTAGACGACACCATGGGGACAATTTTGTAAAAGACCTAAAACCTAGGTATACTAGTGGGTTTGTGCATATTGATAAACATATTGATGTAGATAGGTTATCTATGCTTGAGTCGGAGGATTATAGTAGAGAATTAGGGTATGTTGAGGTGAAAGGAATCTTTTGTAGAAGGAAGAATAAGGTTGGGCTTGCATGAATTTTTGATGATGTTGTGTTGTTAAAATCTATTGCTGGTGTGAAAGATTGTGATGTTCTAGATTTTATCTTAAACATTTCATTAATGTGCCTTAAGTTCTGTATGAAATTTCTGATGACAATTCTGTTGAAAAGGTTAATAGTGGTGTTAGGAGGGAAGAAAATGCAGAAAGTGAGGTTGTAAACAATGAGAGGAAGAAAGTTTAGAGAGTGAAGATGGTTATTATAGTGACAATGGAGGAATGTCAACAGGTGAGAGTGTTAGCTTGAGAGAAGAAAGCTCAGAATCTAGTGACGATGAGGATGAAGACTATAAGTATGCATATGAGAAGGATGAATATGAAGATCTCAGTGCTGATAGTGTAGAATGTGAAGAAATTGATGGCAGTGTAAACGCAGCAAGGGAAAATGGTAGGCAATTTAAAGTAAATAGATCTAAGGGAGCAGAAAACCTAAATGAGAGGGGGAGGGTGAATCAAAAATTGATTTTAGTTATGAAAATGCTACTTAAAAAGGGAATAAATATGTTGGAAAAATAGGGGTAGGGGAGATCTATGATAACTTAGATCCAGATAGTAGGGAAGTGAGTGATAAGGATGAAAATAAGGTTGCTTTTGATAATGAGAGACCTAAGAACATAAATAAATCAATTTAATGTGACCATGATACTACTGTTCCTTACTTTGAGCTTCAAATGATTTTTTTTTAAATGTTGAACAGTTTAGGTAAGCAGTTAGGAAATATGCGATTGTTAGGGGTGTATCACTTTCTATGAGGCCTAATGAGGCAAAAAGGATAAGAGTGAAATGCAATAAATAAGGCTGCAAGTGATTATTGTTTGTTAGTTGTTGGACTAGGGTAGTTAACCCAAGTCTTGGACCTCTTTTGATCTTGACAAGGGAGATTGATCATGTCTAATATTTCAAATAAGTGTTTTTTTTTATAGCCTTTAGTGTTTATCTAAAGTTAGAAGTTGGATGAAACACAAAATTTCTCAAGTATGAAATATGACTTTTAAATCGCGACCACTATCTTGTATTCGCGACCACGATATGTGAAGAAGCATTGTTTGAAAGCAGACGGGCGAAATCGCGGAGCCATTCTCGGCCGCGATTCATCCAAATGGCAGAGTCCAATATTGACAGATGGAATAGCGGTGTGTGTCACGACCTAGTCCCGACCGCGAATTTCGAAGTGACTCAAAAGGGAAGCAAGTCCACAGTCACAGCATGGCATGTGTTCCAGCAGACCGTTGGAAGTCAAAATTCGCAAAGACATCTTGTTGGTAGTGACCGCGAACTATGAAGAAGAAGATAACCATTTTTGGCAGACAAATTCGCGTCCTATGTCACATCCTGTACAAGAAGCCTCACGACCGCGACTTATGAAAGTAGGTTAAAGAGCAATGACTATATTTTCTTACTGAACTAATCAGAAACTGCCACGTGAACTAGCCGTCAGACACAAACAGGATTTTCCTTCAGAAATTTGGATTTCGCAACCGCTAATGAGT